>CAJVPV010000490.1:0-21544 GCA_910591835.1 Acaulospora morrowiae | reverse complement strand
GAAATATATTACAGATATTTCATTTTTCTCAGATTTGTCATTTTTAGGATCATCATTGCATAGACTCATGTGACCATGCAATTTCCCTTTCACATTATTATATTTATTCTTAAGTGCAAAAATTTTTTAAATATTATTATTTTATTGAAAAACTATACTTGAATATTTGCTAATTAAAATTCTTTTTGCTAAAATCAAAACTCACAGAAATATGTAATTTCTTAACAAAATAAAACCATCGACATCACATTATAATATATAGTAGCCTTTGAAATTTTTTAATTAAATTTAATTAAATATAATATATTTTATAGTAAGAAAACGGTTATAGTTTTTATACAATATTCAATTCTTTATTTTTTTTTGGATGCTGTAGGTAATATATAGTGTATGTAACTTAATAGAAAATTTTATACAAGTGAATGAAGAATTTCATATAATCTCTAGCTAACATTTTTTAATCTATCTTTTTTGTTTTCGATATGTGATTTGGAAATATATTGTTATTGGTATATGGCAAGTTTGTTGCTAGTCTGAAGCTAAGACTCATATAATAATAGTAATAGGATCTTGAGTTGCTTGCTTAACCAAAGAAATATATTAATAAATTTCCTTTTGCTTTATTACCAGGTTAATCCTTTATTACAATTCCTTATGTATCTCTTAGGATTTTTCAACAGTCAATAACTTTCTCAAGGCAAGTTTATTAATGTATTATAATAAGTATAATTAATAATTATTATTGTTAAGCAATCTTTTTGTTATTGTTTTAATTAGCTAATTCTAATTATATTTATACTTGTTGGGACGCATCTGTTAATCTATCATTGCATTATACAAATTAAGCTTTTGACTATTTAGACTTCTCTATTTATAATCTGCTGCTTTGTGTCTAGTCACATAACTATTGATAATTTGGATTAATCCAGACATTTTTTCTGCCAATAGTATATAATATAATTTATGTAATTAATTTGTAGTTAGTATACTAACATATATTATTTTTTATAAGTTTCTTTATGAAAAATTTGATTTTAAATAATATCCAGTTTATGGGAAATATATGCAGAGCAATTATATAATCCATGACTTGTATAAATGATAATTGTATTAAAGAATTTTAACTTAAACTATCAAATATAAAGATGTAATTGAGTGGATTTTATTTAAAGACTATCTGAATTTTAGAAAATTAATGAAATAGAATTTCGATCACAATGGCATGAAGATTAAAAATAATACACAGTCACATATATTATAATGTTCAGTTCAAACTTAAGAAATTTATTGATTTACAAGTTAATGTATTGAAATTTATAAGAAATCTATATTATAAATTTAAGCTTGTAATTTATTTAATAGCATTGTATGCTAATTTTATGATTTATTTTGCAAGTTTAAAAGTTGTATACAATCAAAAGTTTATAAATTATATAAAATAACACTGATTATATTTGATAATTTTTGTTATAAAAAGGATGATATTTATGAAAAATATGTATAGTATAAGAGATATAGTATTTTTTTTGCCTGATGTCTGCCATTTGATTCTTTTAAAAATATTTAAAAATGAAATAGTAGAAATAAGAACATTTATGATTACATTAAAGAATTTCAACTTAAAGCTAAAATGTAATTGAGTGGATTTCATTTTATAAATTATTTACTTATAAAAAATTAAAAAATCAAAATTTCAAGCAAGATAATATAACAGTAATTGGTGAGTCTGTCACTAATAAAAGCTAAGATTCGCATAATTATAGTAAGTGTTTTTATTTGTGAATAAGGTGGAATTGATTGTGACCAAAAAAGTTATCTATTTTTTATTATGATATGGATCTTTTTTATATAATTAATCCAATAATTATATAATAATTGACAATAAGAAAATCAAATAAACAAAAAAAAATTGAGAATAATAGATCGCAGTGAAACCATTACATAATAAAGGGATAAAAACAGTTATGGCACAAAATCTTATCTTTGTGATACTTTTTACAGGAGTATGGGTTTTAACAAGGATAAAAAGCAAAAAGAAGATATAGATTTAATAAGCGAGAATAATTTGGAAAATTTTATTAATCAAGAATAGTATGATAAATATGGTAATTTTATTTGATGAATACTTTTTTATTATATATTTTTCTCTCTTTTTTCTTTCTTTTTTTTCTATATTATATTATATTGTTTATATAGTTTTTTAACAATAAAAGAAAATAAAAAAAATAAAAAAAATAAGACCTATGGGTCTATAGCACAATTGATAGTGCTTTCAGGTTTTCAAATATATGTTCCTAGTTTAATATCCAAAGGAGACAAATATATAAAAAATTATCCTTTACTAGTTTTCCTATAGATGTCATACCCAAACATCCAGATCTTGATCAAATTTAGTTAGGCTGTATGAAAATGGAACCTTTGGTCTTTCTGACAATTGTGAGCTAAAAACAGGTCAAAGCAGAAAAGATTTTATAAGAAAAGGTTTTTGATCTAACTCCAGTAAAAGCCCACAACTCCTGATATAGCAGACTCCATAGTACAAAAGTACATTTTAGCTTAGAGCTATTCCAATTTAGCACTTGCTTAAAAGAAGAGAACTTCAAAAAGAAAATCTAAAACCACAAGTGGTGACAAAAAGTATAATACCTTTTTCAAAAAATTAGGTGAAAAGTATTCAGGATATTTGAGTATTTTAATCATTTTTGTAAGGTATACTAGCTTCCTGCCCTACTGGATTAACAAGTTAAAATGGTTTAAAACTGGTAATAGAATTTCTATTTCTTGAATTAATCCCACCTAATATGTGGATCCATTTGCTTGATATAAGTTTATATAGTTAGGTTATAAAAATAAATAATAGGCTATTAATAGAAATAGTCAATAAGTAGTATTAATTTTATATATAGAAGATATTATAATGTAAATTCAATTATACATGTTTCTATATATAAAAGATATTTAATGTCTGTTTAGATATTATATATTAATTAAGATTTGTATTAATACATATTTATCTTTAAAAAAAAAAGAAAAAAAAATAATGAAAATAATGAGATTAAGGATCAAATATTTGATTAGGTAATCTCTGTAATGTGTGATCTTTATTATATAAATTTTAAGGTATATTGTCAATCATTATTTTTCCATAATAATAAATTATTATTTCTGCTATAATATAATATAATTTATTTATCTGATAAGTAAAAACAGATCATATAACTTATTCTGGTTTTTTCTTTGATTATATTATAATTTTCTATTATATTTTTTCATATTTATATGTGTACTGTTCATATTTTGACATGTTTTATTCAAGTTAAAACTCATGATACTTTTTGAAGATTGTTGTCAGTGCAAATCACATTGCTATTACTTATATTACAATAGTTAGATAGAATACAAAATACTAAAGATAATAAGCTATTATACAGTATATTTCCATATGCAGTTAAACTTTGAATATTTAGAAAATTATAACTTAATACATCAGAATTTATAGAAAAAGTGTATAATATAACTCAATATATGATAACTAATTAATATATATATTGTTATATATCTTCCTACCTCAGGAGAAAGATATGGACGGAGAACTAATAGCAGGGAGACACTTTGTATGGATGGATCAATGTGATATGCTAAAGTTCATAAAGGTGTACTAAAATTAGTACAGTTCTGAGTTGTATGAGGTCAAGCGAAAGAGGCAATAGTGATTTGTTTTATAAAGGTCAAGTTATTTTATTAATAAAGAGGAAAGTTCAACCTTGCAATTCCAGGAGGAATTGGAGGCGTTTATATACATATTTTGGAGTACATAATAGATAATAGTAGTAATATTGATAAAATAGATGTTATCTTCGTTAGAGCAGTTAACATACTTACAGCAAGTACAGGGAAATACTCTAGCGAAGGTATACATGGTAATAAAGATAATAAAGTAATAGAAGATTCTAGAGGTAATATAGGTAATAAAGGTGATAAAGGTAAAGGCGGTGAAGACATAGATCAGTAGTACAAAGATTATTCTAGAATAGACAATATTGCAAGGGTAAATGCTAGTAAAAAGTAATACAAGGGGCAATATAAATCTTGAGCGAAAATCAAGTATAACAATGCATATATATATATTCTTAGCATACATTATTTGACTCGTAAGATAATTAAACTTTTCAATTATAATTGTGATTATGATTATGATGGCATTTCAGCATTTCCAATCATCTGTCTTGGTTGTATTCTTTTGTCTTGGTATAATTCTAATAAGTTATGACATTTGTAGCATTTTCTTCATTTTGTAGTATTTTACTATTGGCTTCTAACTTTTTTTTACCAGTCTTTTCCTAGTTTCATGCTTTCAATATCGATTCGCTATCCATAGGTTCTCCTTGACTCTCAGCGATATCACATTCCTGGCTTGACTATCGGAATCTCACAGGTAAGTTTTAGTTCTTTGCCTTCTGGTTTTTTGCTGTTCTTTTTTCAGATGGTCTTTTTTTCCTTTAGGAACTCATCCCTTGATTTTTTTGGTGCTGCAGTGTTTCTTTGTGATCATTAGAATCCCAACATGACCTTCAGAACCAATGACTCGCTTCAGATTAGCACTTTTTTATTTATTATTTATTTATTTTGAAACAGCAAAACTATTGAACACTATTTCTTTTCTTGGCAGGTTTTTTGCTTTGTCTATTCATTGTCATTCTTTTTTGGTAATCATACAGAATACCAGCTATATCCTCAAGGTGATGTCTCTTAACTAGGCAAGTTTTTTCATTATCTTGGGTTAGGGGAAGGCTTCTCTTGATCTTTGTTTCTTCTTTGGATAGGAGTAGTAAATTCCTATTGTTAAGATATCATTTATTCATCATTTTTTTATATTTTAATTTTTTAAAAGGAAGGCATATATATTGCTGATTCTGTGATTATCATTTACAAGGCTTCACTTTTCTTCTGTGCAAGCCATTCCAAAACTTCTATCGTTAATTTGGGACTTCTTTTAGGTTAGAACAATGCTTCCTCTATTCGGTATATACTGTTGAGGTTATTTTTGGTGAGTCTGTCACTTCCGTTGCAGGCTTACATCACATTCCAGTGATTTTGATAAGGCTTTCTTGAGGCATGTATTATTGACTTGGCCAAAATGGTACTCTTTCTAATTCTTCTTTTCCTTCTCTTTTTGTCATTATGCTTCCTTGACGACCTTCCCACTTTTCTATTTCCCAGGGACCCTGGTGTCTTCTTCTTCCACAGCGAGTACTGGATTCAGGTAAGATTTAATTAGCTTTTCCCTTTTAAGACAATGTCTATCGCATAGCCTAAAAAGAAATATCTCAATTTAGGAATGTTTGTCTTTATTTTGTGCTCCTCTTTCTTAATTCTACTGGTTCTCAATTAACTAACTGTTATGCTTTCTTTAGTTAATTAAGTGTCAGGTACGTGTTAGATTAGTATTAGATACATATTAGATTAGCATCGTTATATATTAGATAAATGCCGTTATGTGTCACTTGCTTCTACTTTATCATATCTATTTATTTATCTATGACCCTCTTCTTTTCGCTTATTGTGACGTTATCCTCGTGATTCACTTCTATAAACTATTCCAGACTTACGACATTTATAACTCTAATTTTAAACTTTAAGATTACTAATTCTACTTATAATTAAACTCCTGATTAAACACAATACACAAAAATCGTGTTTGCAGCCTAATTGGCTTAACTTTTACCCCTAACAATACCAGCAGCCAAATTCTTCGTAGGCATTATTGTAAGAGCAGAATTGGTCATTGCTTCTTGAATTATTGTGAATATAATGATACTTTCATCACTCCTTGAAGATTAAACTTTCCCGTGAGCAATTTCTCAGGGGCAGCAATCAAAGAGCATTTCATTTTTGAATCTTGATTGTCAAACTTGCATAAACAGATAAGGCACATCTCAAAGTTACCACAAATTTATCATATATTGTTCTATCTCAGGAGAAAGATATAGACAAAGAACTAATAGCAGGGAGACACATTGTATGGATGGACCAATGTGGATGCTAAAGTTCATAAGAGTATACTAAAATTAGTACAGTTCTGAGATGTATGAGATCAAGCAAAAGTGGTAATGTGATTTGTTTTGTAAAGGTCAAGTTATTTTATTAATAAAAAGGAAAGTTCAATCTTGTAATTCTAGAAGGAATTGGAGGCATTTATATACATATTTTTGAGTACATAATAGATATAAGTAATAATAGTAATTAAATATATTTTATATTCATTAGAGCAGTTAGTATACTTATAGCAAGTACAGAGAAATACTCTAGTGAAGATATATATGGTAATAAAGATAATAAAGTAATAAAAGATTCTAGAGGTAATATAAGTGATAAAAGTAATAAAGGTAAAGACGAGAAAGATATAGATCAGTAGTACATAGATTATTCTAGAATAGATAATATTATAAGGGTAATTGTTAGTAAAAGTAATACAAGGGCAATGTAAATCTTGAGTGAAAATCATATGTAACAATAGGTTATGGCAAAGAAGATTTATTTTAAAGAATAATAAGGTTGAAAACTTGTATTTTCACATATTGTGGACTGTTTGAGTAATTCAATAAGAATTGAATCTAGATTCCAAGATAACCTGTTTGACTATGATTTTATTAATCTGGTATGGAGTTTTCTTTTGATTTTTGTAATTATCTTTAGTCATAAAATAAAGTTGAAAAAGGGATTGCCAGTGATAAGAAGAGATGTTGAGAAAGATAATGGTTTCTAATTAAGATTCTTGGAATTTACATTAGATGTATATATTGTTTCTTGTATGTTAAAGAAGATATCCTGGTTTTTTTTGGCTAATGAGTTGGTTAATATCAAATTTATATTGTCTGTATATTAACTTGATTCTTTTGTTAACATAGGAGGCAATGATCAAATTGAAGATTTTGTGCACTAAAATGATAACAGCTGAATTGAGGTAGGTATTGAGGCAAAAGTGTTTGATTGTTAAGAGAAGAGCTAGAAATTGGTCTTCTAGAGGTTTGAAGAGTTGAATGTGTAAACCTGTTATATTGATTATTTGGATATAATAGCAATTTTCCATTTTGATATATGTAGTAAAAAGGTTGAGGTGGAGGAGATTGCGATTAGAGGGTTTATTTGAGGGGTATATCTATTAAGATATTGATTATTTTGCTTATTGGATCCAGAATAGTTAATTTTTTTTTGTGCTTGACCCAAATTGATAGAGTTTTAGTTTGAGGAAAAATTGAAAGTTTTGTGTCTATTTCAGATAATGTGTTGCCATTTCTGTCAAATAGTGTACTGGTAATAGATACATTGGATTAGTAGTCAATTTTTGGAAAAAAATATTTATGGGAAAGAGTTTTTTTTATATACTATAAATATCTTTTTAATAATTATTTATATAAATATATAAACTGTAATGATAAACTGTGGGCAATGATCTTTAACTATAAATTCCATAAGTAAATAAATGGTAAAGAGAGCAGCTATTTTTATCTTCAAAATTATATCTAAAGATATAGTTTAAGATGAGTATTCAAGGCAATAGAATAGTTTATGCAATACAATATATCATATATTATTTGTTTTCTATAATGATTCAATAAATATATACACTTGTTTGATTACAAAAAAAAAATTAAATAAATATACAAATAGTATAAAAATAAGAATTGTAATATAGTTAATATTTTTTGGCACATAATTATGAAATTATCTTTAAACAAGTAAAATAATATAAAAGGATACAAAGCTTATTAAGAAAACAATTGATAAAAAAGAATAAATTAAATATATTGATATAATACTAATTAGATTTTTTTTCTTTTTTTATGATTCGTCTTTTATATTAGATTTGATAATAAAATTATAAATATAAAGTATTGGATTTAAAGTGTATATGTACAAGAAAAAATATAAAGAAATTAATAATTATTAAAATTTTAGTTTTATTTTTATTTTACTGTTGACTTTTTAAATTTTTGCCATTGATTTATAAAAATTTTATTTTTAATTTAAAATTTCCATTCAATTAGTTGTTCTAAATCTTGTCAACTAATTATAATTGAAAATTCTGAATTATGAAATTAAATTTAAACTTTCTAACTAATAAGTTAAAATATATTAATTAAAATATAATAAATATAAGAAAGTATGCCCAATGTATTAAAGCATTAAATTCTAAAGGAAATCCTACTATGTATAGATAATTCAAATATTAAGAATTTAATATGTATATTTTTTAGAAAATATAAAATTCATGATAAAAAAATTATTCTGCTCTTTAATAATTTTTGTAAATTGATTGACATCCATTGTGTGATTGGTAAACGGCGAGTCTGCCGCAGCTGAATTCGTGTAACCGTCACTTATTTATTAGTTAAACTCAAAAGAGGCAAATGTAACTTGACCGAATTCCCTGTCATTATTTGATATTTTCTTCTACTTATTATACATGTTTTGACGGACATTTAGATAGAAACTTTTGGAAGTAAAAGAATATATCAGGATTGACGGAAAATCGGGGAGCTATTAAAGGTACATGACTCTTAATTACACAACTTTTTCTTTTTTTTTTTTTACCTCTTAAATCAGTAATTTATGCTAGGGGAGTACAAGTGATTACAATTTCTGTAATATGTGACCGCCGTATATATGAATACAACTTTTATTTGTTCGTCTCTTTTTGAACAGTATTTGACTTATAACTATTTAAGAAAAAAAATTACGGTTATGGTATAAACATGATCTATTATACTGAATCAGCAAAATTTTTCAAAAAAATGCAAATTATCCTTGAACGAAGAATGACGATATTGATTTTTCATACATTACAGTGATACATTTGCTGATGAACATATGTTTTATGCAATGTTAGCATTACGATCAATTGCGTAGGTGTGAAAAATTGGCATTACGTATCATTTCTAAATTTATGATTTTTTATTTATTATTTTAAATTAATTAATCGTATTTGTATGACTTTAATGCATGTAAAATAATTCAATAAAAAACTTTCGTAAACTTAAGTACCGTATCACACCGTCACTTAGTGTCGATTTACTATTGCCGACAAACGTTGCCCTGCTTTGAGGGAAGTAATCCATTAATCAACAACAATAATAACCAAAAAAAAATGTCTATTTAATGTTCGTTATGTGTGCTAATTCCAAAAGATGTTTTACGACAGTTGAGGACAATGACTTTAGTTTGAATCGGTTAGAAATGGAATTGTAGATACAATACCAGTGACAAATTGGCGTTTAGGAATGCTATAATGTACACACTGCATTTGATACAGGCAAAAATTTTGATTGGCCATTTACTTTTTTATTCATATTCGATCGCAGATTTTCATAACTTGTCTTACATACGTATATAATAAGTGCATATTCTATCTTGGCATTCCAAATACGTAAACCCAATTGATTTGAAAATTATAATAAATTACATTAAAATATGAACATTGACAATTTTATGTATTTTCGTATACAAATTTTCCAAACATGCTTTGTCATACGTATGCGATGCAGTACATATTCTATTTTGGCATCCTAAATGAACTGATAAATTTGGAAAGTTATAATAAAATTTGGAAATACTATATACAATTATATTCAAATACAGACATTGAAAATAGAATTTAGAAGTTACTATAAAATTCGTCGTTATCAAACAAAAATGGAAGGAAAGATCAGCATTGCAGACATGCTTACTTGCACAACCGGTTGCTTTTGAAGGTGGATTAAAAACTTCAGAATTTAAAATAATATTTGAATTGGTTTAGCTGAAAAAAAATAAATTGACAAGTTCCCATGAGTGGCGAGAATAAAATCAATTTTACCTCTAGTCCAGAGGAGGATGATCATATTATTCAATATGAAAGGGATACAGTAGAAGATCTAAAAGTCTCAGATTTATTCCATTCTCAACACAAACAAATTATACAGGTCTACCGAGGAAGATGGGCATATTTTTCATACATAATTCGCGCCTTCAATTATATAGGCATTGCAATTTATCTAGACTGGACCATATGTATTAGACATCCGGTCAATTTTATCGTGATAACTCTTAATTTTATCTTTTCTATCATTATTTTATTTGGAGCTGGATTATATCTTTTGATAAAGGAAGATTTTATAAAAGGTTTTCATTTAACTCAGCAAAAAAGATTATATGGATATTGGGGTTCTCTCAAAGAATATCGGGAATATTGGGAAGACTTTAATGAATATGGAGAGTTTAAACGTTGTGAGATTCATCTCTTTGATGAAAGTCGACCAGATTGTCCTAATTGCAAACAATATTACGGTAAGCATGATAAATTTGTACTCTTAGTTATATATGAAAATTATTTATATAAAAAAAAAAAATTCTTTAAAAATCTTTGTCAAAAGCTATATGATAATTTCATTAATTCTAATCATAAAGAAAACTAATACTGTGGAATGTGTATTGCTCATATATTTTTTACTTAGAATATTTTAAAAATTTAAAACACGGAATGAAGCTATTGGGAAAAGGAAAGTGGCATGGATTGTTTACAAGGTTTCGTATTTATATCGAATTTCCTTTCCTTATTTATCTTTATTTTATTAGACAACAAAACAGGTACACTAGGATTTCAATCGCTTTACTTTTCATTGCAATGCTTATATGTCTAATGTGTTCTTATTATTTATTTAGAGCAAGAAAAAAGTACGCCTAATTTTTATCTCATTGCCGAACAATTACAATTGCGAATCTACTTATTTGTTTTTTCTTCATTTAGAACACCTCGAAGATTTAAAAGAGGGCTTACGCTTAGCGTGTAGTGAGTAGGATAATTAACGAACCTTTTGTTATATACTGCATAAGCTTTATTTATCGCGTATATCTTTATTAGGATGCTTTGACAGTTTAGAAGAGGGGATGAATTTGTTGAGTGAGTATTTTATGCGAAACCCTCATCATACAGATGCATATTTGCTTATGTAATTTACATTACTCAGAAAAATACCAAAAATTTAAAATGCATACCGGAGCAATGACTACGGATGCGGTTAAGATCATTGAACAAAGTAAATTAAATTCGTTTATAATTTTATTACCGCTACTTTATTCTATTGTCCGGTATATACTTATTTGCATTTTTTCACTAGATAACAAAAGCGACAAAGAAGGTAGAGTTTTATTTATTATTTTAATGTTTTTTTTTTTTAAAAAAAAAAGGACTATACATAATAATTGGTTAATAAACCGTAATTTGATTAGCAACGGAAGGTATGTATGATTAATTTAATTGTTATTTTTAACAATATGCACTATAATTAGCTTATACCGTATACTATAATATTGTTAGTGAGGAAATGTAAGCATTTCGATGAACCCATTGTTATGTATATATTTGTTGTTGTTACTTATGAATCACTTTTACTCGATTATAAAAGGTATTATATTATACTTCCTATTATTATGTTTATTTCCTTATTTCATTTACCGTTATTATTAATTAATATGCTTATAATTTTATTTAATTTAGATTTTGCCCGAAAATTTGAAAGGAGACATCAATTGTTAGATGGTGAGTATGATAATTTGTTCACGATACTCTTCATATCTGGGTAATTATTTTTGAAAGCGACAAGAATGATAGATATGATTTTTTCGACTCCTGATTTTAAACAATGCGTTTATAATGTAAATTAATTACAGTGTCCGACAAATCCTTGTCCGCCTTCGAAAATATTTACCCATCTGTGTATATTATCTTATGTGTTATTGCATTTATTCAGGACATCTCGAAGATTTCAAAAATAATACGAAAAAATTGAAAAAAAGCAAGTACAGTGTTTAGTGTTCAGAATCCATTTATGTACAATTCCTCCATATATTAACATATACAATACATATTAAATGTTTATCAGAGATAGAAGAAGGTATGATTGTTCCTATTGATATGCTTGTGTCTGTTATATAACAGTTGCTTAGTGTGTTTTTTTCCGAAAAGGTAAATACATAATAACAAATCCATTTCATAAACCTTTGTCATTTACATATACTATTATTACTTTTCATTTAGATCATTTTGCGAATTTACAAAGAGAAGTAAATTTGTTATTCAGTAAGCATAATAAATCTTTCACATGAAAATTCATCTTTCATTTAGAGAAATGAGCATATATTTAAATTTACCCTTTGATAAATTAATATTATGTTTTTAAAATATTGTTTGTTATTAAGCATTTGTTATATATTATTTACTAATACATCTGTCCTTATTTAGGCGAGGATAAATATAACTATTTAAACAACGAAATAGATGAAATAAAACTATTTGGTAATATAAAATATTATAAATGTAAATATACAGTGTAAACATTTTATATTGATGTGTGTTCTTATTTTTAGGAGAGAGAATTGAGTCCATCGGTGAGCATAATAAATATATTATATACTATATATGAAACTCTTCTTATACTCGTCTATCTTTATTTAGAATACAACCCTGATTTGGAAGGTGGATAGTTTAAACAAGATTTTTATAAAAGTGCAGTACAGTATATCGACATGCATTTATTAATATACATTGTCTTAATATTTTTAGGATTGGAGTATATTAGTGGGTATTATAATTATGATTATGTAGCTTTATTATGTATCAATAATATATTTATTAGTCTTTCTAATTTTAATTTAGAATATTTGGATGGTGCGTATTTTAAATAAAACTGTATAATATTAAATTTATAGTAATTTTACCCACATCTTATTTTTATTTAGGAGAAATCATTGATTTAGATGGTGAGTAACCTCATGAAGCTTTTATTATGATTACTATCAATGTGTATCTACTCTTCTCATATTTTATTTACAATCATTTACTTAATCCTTATTATTTAGACAAGAATGAACCAATAGAAAAAACCAAAAGAAAAAAAAGCATTAGTGAGCACTATATATACTTATATATATTATTGATTAGATGTTAATATTTAACACTCGTTCTATTTATTTATTTAGAAAGTCACTTTCATTTTAATCATAAATCGGATAAGAAAACAAGTAAGAAAGGTGAGTGATCATTAAAACCATTTGTAATTATGTAATTATGTATTTACTCGACCATTATATTTTACGTATTAAGCAACTCTCTCTTTTTTGGATGAGAAAGAAAACGAGGAAGGTGAGCGATTTATCAACCATTAATATATCTATATTCATAATGAGATTATAGATTATGTGTTAATATTTAACTGCTCGTTCTATTTTATTTATTTAGAAAGGCACTTTAATTTTACCCATAAACCGAATAAGAAAACAACCAATAAAGGTGAGTGATCATTAAAAACCTCTTGTAATGATGTAAATATGTATTTACTCGACTATTATATTTTATTAAGCAAATCTCTCTTTTTTGGATGAGAAAGAAAACGAGGAAGAAGGTGAGCGATTTATAAACCATTAATATATCTATATTCAGTATGATAGATTATAGATTGTATGTTAATATTTAACTGCTCGTTCTATTTTATTTATTTAGAAAGGCGCTTTAATTTTACCCATAAACCGGATAAGAAAACAACCAAGAAAGGTGAAGACCATTAAAACTTTTGTAATGATATAAATATGTATTTACTCGATCATTATATTTTTTATTAAGTAAATCTCTCTTTTTTGGATGAGAAAGAAAACGAGCAAGAAGGTGAGCAATTCATTAACCATAAATATATCTATATTTAGTATGTTCTCATTCATTGTGTTTATTCAGGAAATAAAAATGAGAAAGAAGATAAAACAGAAAGTAATGGGACCTTGTTATTATAATATATTATATAAAGAATATATAATTATCTAAGATATTTTTTTAAAAGATATAGCTAATTCGAATAAGAAAGAAAACAAAGCAGAAGGTGGGTGGATTACACAGGCTTTTTTTATATAATATATTTATTCAGAAAATGTCACCAATTCGAATGAGAATATAAACAAAACTGAAGGTGAATCTTACATAATCTATTAACTTGTAGATGCTTGTCCTTTTTATTTTTTTTTTATTCATTTAATTCATTCTTTGTTGCAATTTAGGCGTAAATAAATCTGATTTTGTAGGAATAATAAAAAAATTGGGTGAGAACATGCATATGTGGAATAATTCGTTTATATCAATATTTATTTACTCGTTTATCATATTTTTAGGGGAGAAGTCCAGTAAGCACAATAAAATGTATAGCAACTTTATTGTATATAGATTATTTAGCTTATTACCTTATTTTTATTTAGGAATGTCCATTTATTTTACCAGAACAATCTCAACAGGCGGTAAGTAGTTTACATAAAACTTTATTGAAATTTATCGATATTTTATATTTATTTAGAAAACACCTTTCCCGTTTTAATGAAAAAGAATTAAAACGGAAGGGTATCTCACATAAAACTACTAATATGACACACATATAAATATTTATTCGTTCATTGTATCTTATATAGGGAATGTCTCCAATTTAGATGAGAAAGAAACTAAAACAGAAGGTAAGCGGCTTACATAAAATTATTTGTATACATGTATTTACACGCTTATTATATTTTATTCAGGAAGCTTTAATGAGAAAGAATACCGAACAACAGGTGAGTAGCTTCCACAAAACTATTGATATACAGTGTGTCGATATATATTTACTTTTCCATATATTTTATTTCAGGAAATGTCTCTAATTCAAACGAGAACAAAAACCAAGCAGGTGGTAAACTTTAATTATAATAAATGGTATAGAAATAATTACTAATATCCTGTATTTTTTATTCAGAAAATACCACTAATTTGAATGAGAAAAAAAACCCAACAGAAGGTGAGTAGTTTACATGAAAAGTTATTGTTATATGTATAGTATTTATTAATCTAATATATTTATATTATCTCTTTCAGAAAATACAGCTAATTCGAATGAGAAAAAAAACCAAATAGGTGGGTAGCTTACACAAAACTTCCTTTATAATATAGTAAATATAACTTATTCATCTATTATATTTATTTTAGAAATTATTCAAGATTCGGAAGGTGAGAAGCTTACATAAAACAATTATTATATCAGATTAAATACTGTATAAGCAACCACGATTTAGAATGTTAGTGGCTTATATTTATCCTTAATTATAATGTATTAATATATATTTGCTCGTTATTTTATTTTTATTTAGTAAAAACTCTTGATTCGGAAGGTTAGTACTTGTATAAAAACTTTATTACTGTATAGCATATTAATACATACGTACTCTTCTATTTTTTTATTTAGAAAACACACTTGATTCTGAAGGTGGGTTGCTTATTAAAACCTTTAATTGTAATATATTGGTTAAATTGTTTTTACTCATCTTATTTGTATCTAAAAAACATCTCTAATATTGAAGGTAAGTAACATACATACATAAAGTTTTTTATTATAATATAACAATATATTCCTCGTTTATCTTGTTTTTATTTAGATAATTCGGACGGTGAGTGGCTTACCTGTAACTTTAATCATAATATGCACATATATTAAATCGTTTATATTATTTTTTTATCTAGAAAGCACCCTTGATTTTGAAGGTCGGTAGCTTTCCGAAAATTTTGTAATATGATGATAAATATTTATTTATATATTTTATTAATTATAGATTTAGAAAGAATTCGTTACGAATACAATTTTTTAAAGAATAGTAAGCATAACAATATATATGTTTGAACTTATACCATTTACTGGCATATAATTGATCGGATTTATTTTGTTTAGAAATCGCAAAAGGTATATAACGATTTGATATTCATTGAATTGTTCATTACCAATAATTCTATATTAAATATGCATTTACTAATTTGTATCTTATGAAAAGGTAATTAAATATTATTATTATTATTAATATTATTATATGCTCTAACTTATACATTATTTTATTAGATTTTCATGAAAAATTTAAAGAAGAAATTAATTCGTTGAATAGTTGAGTCGTACTAATAATTTTATGAGGAATTCTTAACCAAATAATATTTACCTATTTGTATTATTTTATTTTAGGATGTATCAAAAATATAAAAAAAGGCATCGAGTTATGGGGTATTATACCATATATCTATTTATACCATATCTTACTAATGTATATTTACTTACGTACGTGTCTTATATTCAACTAGAACGTTCCGATTTACCCAACAAGAATGGTATTGCAAATTATTTTATATAAATCAATTACCACTACGTCTATTTTATCTTGTATCATTTTTTAGGATGGCTTGATACTTTAGAAAATGGAATTATAGAATTATCATGTGAGTATGATTAATTAATTCTATCCCTTATTACACAATGTTTTGATTTTGTTATTGTTATTTCTAGGTTGTTGCGAAATTTTGGAGCAGAATTTAATAAATGGTGAATATGATAAATTTATTTTTGTAAAACATTTGACATGCCATTTACTTGTAACAATATATTAATTACTCGCAAATAATGTACACCTTTATCAGTGGAAGATAAAAGTATATAACCATTTATTATTTGATTATTATTTGTTGCGAATATGTGATTATTCATGCAATTGTTTTTATTAGATAATAAAGAAGGTATTTGGCTATCTATTATTCGTTACCTGTATGGGATATTTCTTTGACTATATAGTTTATATTCATTAGAGGAAAACAAAGGTAATGTATAAGACTTTTATTATTTTATGCAAGTTATTTATTATCTCTTATTTACGTGTTTTATTTATTTGTTAGAATATCTTGAGAAGCTAAAAGAAAAAATTTATGGTAAGACAAGTTTGTTAATATGCGTCCATTATTAGATAGATTGTTCGCAAATCTCTATCACATATTGTATATGTTACCTAATCGTTATTTTTATCATTCCAGGTTGTTTCGAAAGCTTGTTGCGAAAATTGTTTAAAGGTGATATTAATAAAGCTTTCTATATTAAACCTTTGATATTGTATTAATTATTTGTGAATTTTACTTTTCTCACTCATGGATGTTATACATTGATGGCATTTCTGACTGTTGTCTTTATTTAGAACATCTCAATAAGCTAGATAAAAAAATCGACGGTGAGATACAAAACTTGATAAAATAAATTTTATTCATATCAAAGCATTTTATAAAATATAATATGTTTGATTATTTATTTCTAGATCGTCTCAAAAAAATCGATGGTACGATAAATACATTATGTTAAAACGAAAACCCGGTCATTTTATTTACTTAAATGTTATCTTCATTTTTAGGTCGTCTCAAAGAGCTAAAAAAAGAAAATAACGGTACTTAAATTACACTTATTAAATAAGCTTATTCGTATTAACGCTGTATTACTGTACTCAGGGCTTATTTACGTGGTCATGTATCGTTTTTAGGTCATCGAAAAATCTTGATGCATAATTTATCTTATTTAAAAAATCTTGAAAAACTAAGGGATATAATTGATGGTATAATAAATTAAATTATACAAACCCTTTATTTAATAAATTAATACACACCAAGAACTCATAGATTCCATGTATTTTACTTAACATTTATTTTATTTTAGGTTATTCCAAAATCTTGGAGCAAGATTCATCGAATAGTAATTATGAAAATTTGTTTATATGAAATATTTAATATAATTTATCATTTATTAACTGTTGAAATATATTGATATTACCCACGTCGATCAGCGGAAATCAAAGGTATATAATTGTTTCCTATTCTATTGTTTCTGTTGTCACATATTTTAATACAAATCATTTATAAAGTACATCTACTTACATATTTTTATTGTGATTTCTAGGTTGTCTCGAAGGAATTAATGGTACTATAAATATAAATATATTGATACAAAATCATCATTATTCACGCAAAAATATTTTACTTCATATTGTGTGCATTTACTAAATTATTATTGTAATCTTTTTCTAGGTCTTCTAAAGAATGAGAAAGATAGTACGATAATTTCGTTTTTATATAGGTTTATTATTTCAAAAATCTATTTTTTGTAGTATGTATTACTTAATCATTTTCATTATCATTTATAGATTGCATCAAGCAGTTACAGAAAATGTTTTATGGTATAATAAGTTTATTATACCAAATAAATAATGCGCAGTAATTTTTATTTGTATTTAAATAAACCCAATTAATTTTATTGTCGTTTATAGGTTGCCTCAGAGGACTAAATACAAAAATTGATGGTAAAAACGATTTATTATATAAATTCAATTTTATAAGTTATGTTGTTACATAGTGCATATATTTACATGTTATTTTTATTTAAGCTTATCTCAAAATATTGAAAAATTCATCTAACGGTAAATTTGATAAATATACTTTTATAATTTCTGGACATTGCCCGTTATAAATTATTGACTATTTTTGTTAAACTACCCACCCTTACTGGCGGAAGATAAAGGTAAAAAATTATTTCATTTATTGTTTCTTTTTGAAATGCATAACTACTTATGTATTTGTCTTTTATTAGATATTAAAAAAGGTTTGGTTATTAATTTTCGCTACCCGTCATAATGTTACTTTGTTCATGTATTTATTTTTTAATAGGAAAAAGTAAAGGTAAGGTATTAGAGCTACCATAATCATATTACATTATTTTAATTTTTTTGTTTAATCTCCAATTACATTATTTAGACCCTCTCGAAAATCTAAAGGAAAAAATTTATGGTACGATGAATTTATTTTATAAACCATTATTCACATAATTTATTTGTATTATATTTATTAGAAACAATATACATTTATTTGTCCTTTATTATTGTTATTTTAGGTTATATCGAAGGGCTAAAAAAAATATTTGATGGTGTGATTATTTTTCATTGCAAAAACCCTTATTATATAAATTTGTTTGTCACCAAATACAGTATTGTTTATAATATGTACATGTATTTTCAGTACTAATAATTGCTATTGTCATCTATAGAACGTCTCGAAATTCTAAAGAAAGATGTTAATGGCAAGAAAAGTTTACCACATCATACCTTTGTTAGATTTATTAATGACATGCATTGTATTTACTTCGTCATTATTATCTATTTTTATAGGTCGTCTAAAGGTTCCAAATAAAGAAATGGATGGTAAGTTAAAATGTCAATAAGAACTTTTTTATTATTATATTGCATATACTTAATAATTGCTATTGAAATTTATAGGTTGTCTTAAAGATATAAAGAAAGAAATTGATGGTAAAATGAATTTGTTATATAATTATTGCATATGCAATATTATATTATCTATTTAACTTATTATAATATTGTAATCTCTAGGTTATTATAGAATATTGGAGCAAGATTCAACAGTAATTGATGGTACAAGACCATTCTAATTTACTATTACTCGTTACAGAAATTTGACTTCTTGTGTATTTTGTCTTTTATTAAGTATTACTACTTATTTTTGTTTTCTGACATTAAAATTTATATTTGTTATGATTATTTATCCTTACCAGAGAAAATCAAAGGTAGGCATAAGACTGTTCTTTATTTATTATGCGTTATCTCATGAATATTTTAATATTCATCTTTTATTTTATCTAGAATGCCATGAAAATCTTAAGGGAGAAATTGATGGTACGACAAATTAATTAATAAATCGATTAGGAATTAAATTATTGATTCAAATACTTTATTGCATTAGTAATACATGTGTTTACTTAATTATTGTCATTAATATTTATTAGGTATCATCAAGGGGCTAAAAAAAGAAATTAATGGTACAATTAATTTTTTGAATACAAATTTCTTTATTATATAATATATCCATATCAAAATTTTATAAAATATAGCACGCACTTAACCATTGTTTTTATTTCTAGGAATTTATGCTAAAATCTTGGCGCAAAATTTATCGTATTCAAAATATATTGAAAATATATATGAAAAAATCGATGGTGTGTCCTTATAAATTAATCAATATTAAGCAACTTATCTAATGTATATGTGTTTGCATAATATTGATATTTGGTATTTCTAGGTTATCTCAAAATGCCACCGCAAAATTTATCGAATGGTAAGTCTGTTTTTATGAAGCCTTTTATTTAAAATATTATATATTGCTATTTAATTACTGAATAATAATTGATTTTACTACCAGAATTTGAAGGTATATGACTATTTATTTATTTTATTATAGCTCGTTGTGAACATGAGTTATTTAGTCATTTTTGTCTTGCGATTTATTTACAATGTCTTGTGTTCATTGCTTTATGTATTTTTTTTTATTTTTTTTAGAATATTCTGAGAATTCAAAGGAAAAAATGGATGGTACTGAAGTTGTTAATATAAAACTTTGTTATATCAATTACTTTATTGAATAAATATATATATTACATTATGCCTATAGGTGACCTCAAAGAGATAAAAGAAATGATTAATGGTACGGTAAATTAAATACAAAACTCTATAATACACTATATATTCGTATAAAACACTATGTATATATTTTTTTATTAATAATTGCTGTCGTTATCTCTAGGTCGTCTCAAAATGCTAAAGAAAGAATTTGACGGTGATATAAATTTATTAATACGAAATTTGTTTATTTAAAAACATATAGTGAGTATTTACTTACCATTCGTACTAACTTATAGCTTATCAAAAAACCTCGAAACAAAAGTCATTAAATGTAAGATATCTAGAAGCGATAAAGGGGATAATTAATGGTACGATAATTTATTAAGCGAAATCTTTGTTGGAAAACTTATTTATATAAACGCTAATAAATATATTGTGTTTTTAATTAATTATTTCCATTATTATTAGGTTGTCTTGAAAAGCTAAAGAAAAAAATATATGGTGCGATAATACCATTGACCAATTTGTTCATACAAAACAGTTTTATTACATCTACTGTAATATGTATTGATTAATATTATTATCATTATACTAGATTACCCTAAAATCCTGGAGAAAAATGGTATGACAAAGCAGTTTATATAAAACCTTTAATTCAGGGATTGTTATGTATCAACTGTTGCAAAATCTCAAAATCTCGTATATTTACATATTTTATTAGCGGAAGATAAAGGTATATGATCATCTCATTGTATTACTCGAAATATATCATGGAGACTTATATATTTTATCTCTAATAGATAATGAAAAAGGTATTTTCTATTTATTATTTTCCGCATGTTACATTATAAAAACTTAGCTTATGTATTTACCTTATTAGGGGAAAGTATAGGTATATTATAAGACTGCATATTACTATGCATTATATGCAGTAATTTTTATTGCATTTTTGCTTACTACGTTTAATACTTGTATTGTATATTATTTACTTGGCCATTTTGTTAAAAGATAAAGGCATGAAATTATTTTTATCATATGACCCTTGTTGTATATATGCATGTATTTATGCGTCGCGAATTATTTAGAACAACTCGAATTTGGAAGGAATGGAACGAAGTTACTAGACGGTATTATAAATATGTTTTTATAAAAAAATTTTATTGTACAACGCTATATATTTATTTATGTTCTTATTTTCTGTAGTACAAATATCGGGTATAAAGCAGTTTCCATCATGGTAACT
>CAJVPV010000489.1:0-21555 GCA_910591835.1 Acaulospora morrowiae | reverse complement strand
AACAATATGGTAGCAATATAATAACAATACAGTAGCAATTTAGTAGCAATTTAGTAGCAATAAAATGCAGTAGTGTAATAGTTAACACTACTGTAACTGCTCTGTTACTATTATTTGACTATTAAGTAACTATTAAGTGACAATTAAGTAGTGATGTTTATAAAAATTGGGCAGTTTCAGCAAAGTTGTTCATATTTAGAGAAGTTGTTTTACTTCAATCAGTTTTGTATTCAAAAGAATATTCTATTCCATATCACAATAGAATTTTTCTTATTAATATCATAATATTCTGTTTTCATATATTTCAATTTTTTGTCTTTCATATCAGGGGATGTCAATTGTTATAACATGTTGTGATGCTTATTGATCATCCAAAAATAGTAATAATTTTTATGTACCATTTTTCTCTTCTATGCAGATTAAGAGAAGACCTTTGGAAAGTTAAATACTAATAAAATGTGTTCTAATTTTTGATAAATAGTTTTGCATTTGACTTGGCTGACTAGAATATCCACTTTGTATTGTTTTTTGCTATATCTTTAGTTTCTGTTGAAGGAGGAAAATAGTCTGGGTCTTTTGAAATCTCTTGCTATTTCTTTGCTTTTCTCTTTGTTTTAAGTCAGAATTTACTTGTTTTCTGATATAATATCTAAATGTGTCTCTATTTCTTTATCAGTATTGTTGATTCTTGGATTTCTTCTGTTTTCAGAGCTGATTCTTATTTTCTAATCATATTGGTGACTATTTGAAGTGCTGCTTTTATTGTAATGTATTTTGACAATTTTGTTTCATAAAAAAGAACTGGTAATTGTTTCTTGGCTATTCTGTTATTCTTGATTTAGTTCTATTCTTATTTATTATTATTCTATTGTTGTCTTTAATTTGGTTCTGAGCTACTATTGTAATGTTTTTTTAGATATCATCTTGGATGTTGTTGGGTTCTGTTTTGCAACTATTGTTATGAACTTTTTTGCATATGGTTGTGTTCTGATAGAAATGATATCTTTTTCTACTTTTCTTTCATATCTTAAAGCTCATTCCAATTTATTGAAAAGTTTATTGAAGTCTCTTGACTTCTGTTGTTGTTGGATATCTTTTCAGCAAATATTTTGTTTGTATTTTTCTAAAAAGGAAATTTAATACATTTGGAAAAGAGTTTTGGTTATATAACTATATTATCTAATTTATCTTATTTAACACTTGACAATATACATATTATTATACTTAATTTTTACTTAAGATTTATATTATTTCTTGTTTTATTTTTTACTAATATTATTAAAATTTTAAAAATTTTATTAACTTTAGATAAATACTATTATATATTATTAGCATTTATTAATATTTAATATTTTTAATTATATTTTCTATATGATATATTTTTTTTTTCCAAGAATTTTCAAAAAACCTATATAGTTTTAAATGACATAGCAAATTTGAAATATTGTAACTTAAAAACTCAATTGTGAAGCTTTTTTGAAATTATAAGTATTTATTTATAAAAAGATTAAAAAAATAATTTTTGTTATTAAAATAATAATATTTTAAGTAAATTTGTTTTTTCTTTTATAAATAAAAAATTTTCTTGTATAAACAGATAAACTATACATAAATAATTAGATTAGAAGCAACCTACAATTAATTAAAATATTATAAAAAAGCTATAATTTTTCTTAGTTATAAAAAAAACAACTATTATAATTATAAAATTTTGAATTCTTGTATTTTTTTTTAAATTTTTTTTAATAAAATTATAATTATTTTATATTTTATATACATATATATTTTATTGTTTTTTTTTAAAAATTTAATTTTTATATTTTGTTATTTTTTGATTTCAATATTAAGACAAAGTTATAAGATTAACCAAAATAATAATTTTGAATTATTTATATTAATTTGTTTAATAGTATTTGAAACAGAACATATATTGAAAATAAATTAAATTATTAAAAATTGGAAATTATTTTTATTGATAATTTTAAAGTTTGTTAAGAAAAAAACTGAAAGTTTCAATATATTAATTTGTAAATTTTATTTTTTTTTAAATTTCTTTTAATATTTCTTTGATTATTTTCTTTTCTTTTATTTTTTATAGAAGCACCCAGTTTACTGTAAATATAAATCAACACAATTATTATTTTGCTCTTAATAATAATATATATTTTAATGAATTTATAAAATTTATTAAAACAAGATTAAAATATTAAATTTAAATTAAATTTCTAATTGAATCTAAAGATAAAAAATAATTTATTAAAAAATAAAAATAAAAGTTTTTAATATTTAAAGAAAATCTTTTAATTGATATGTATTTTTTTATAAGTTTAAGATTTTTTAATTTCAATTCTATTATAGTTATATTTTCAAAAAAAAAAATTTAATTTATATAATAAATTAAATATTTTAAGATTTTAATTTTTTTTAAATTATTATTGTTACTTTCAAAAAAAATTTTTAAGACAAAAGTAAATAAAACAAATAATTTTAAATATGTTATTTTTTTTAAATATAATAATATTAACAATTTTATAATATAAAGTTATAAGAATTAACAATAAAAATATTAATTTAAATAATTATAATTTTTATTAAAAAAATATAAAAAAAACATTAAACAAATAAATTTCAAATATAATAGAATAAATTTAAAAATATTAATTTATAAAAATATAATAAATTAATATAAAAATATTTGCCAAGATTTACAAATATTTAAATATTTTGATCAATTTAAAAAAAAACAGATTATCAAAAAATATAATTATGAAATTTTTAAAATAAAAAACAAGTTATTATTAATTATGTATTTAGAATATTTGTAATTAAAAAAAATATTATAAGAAAAAGTAATAAGTAAATAATAAAAACTTATATAAAAAAATTATATTTTAAATATATGTATTGGATTTAATAAATATTTAAAAATATTAAAAATGCAAAAAAATTCAATAATATACAAATTTATAAAAAATAATAAAGAATAATTGATTTTATATTAAAATTTTTAATTTAAATATTTAGTACTACATATAATTTATAAGATTAATTTAATATGATGTAATAAAAAATCAATTAATTAAAGAATCAATTATATAAATTTTTTAATAATTATTTGTTATTTGATTTAACGAAAACATTTTTATTATCATTTTATCACAATCAAGTAAAATTTATTAAACATTTAACAAATATTTTTTTTATATTTTACAATAAATTCGGTAATCTATATTTTCCAATGCAACGAAAAAATATTGCTTGATGGTTTGTTATCAAGAAACGGATTTCTTTTTAACCATAGATTTGATTTAATTTATGAATTTCGTGTAAACATGAGAAATCTCATTTCTTAACATGATAATAAATTCAAATACATTATAAATAAAATAAATAGAAATAGAAATAGAAATATAGATGTAGATATAGATCTGGATAAATAGAAACGAATAAATTTAAAAAAAAATATCAAACACTTTTGTTTTAACCTTATTTTAGTTCATATACAGTAGTAATTAATATTTATAAATTTTAAATGAAAAAAAAAAAAACCAGATTTGCATATGGTACAATAATATCATATAATAATTTCTAACTATTATTGAGATAATCTTGAAGATCGTATACATCATGTGCCGTATTTTTAAATTTTTTCAAATTTTCTTTATTTGTATTTCTCAATCACTTTTCACAGACACAGCCATATTACGTGTTCCGTGTCGATCGTAGGACGCGTTTCACTTTTGCAGCACCGATCGGGATATGATCGCCGATGATATTATTGCACAATACGTACATTGTCGCGACCGCATACATTTTTGCCCGCGTGTAACATTAATTTTATGGAGAACAAAAATAAAACTTATAAATTTTTATTGACGAGCATTCGATCTAATAAAACAGATGGTTAAACAATTCAACCTTGAATTTATTGGGACATATTTAATAATGATAACAATAAAATAATTATGAAACTTATTTAACGTATTTAAGAAATGGAATCGCAATAATCCAAGACCTACTAAAAGTGGAAACGCATGTGCTTTGAAGAAGAAATCATTTCGGCGGTGTCCGAAATACTCCAAATGAAGAAGTGATCGAATACAGACAGAGTAATCTTGGGTCTTGTTGTGAAAAGAGTGTCGAAACCGTATATTATCAAGGGAAGACGTTCAGCCATTCCTGAAATCCGATGAAAATGGAAGTATGAAATGGTTAATGTAACCCGAAAGAAATTGTTCGAATGAATTCGTGAGACGCGAGATTAAAAAAATGAAGATAAGAAAATGGAATGTGAGTTTAATTAAAAGTATGGTTGGAAACAAAAAAAAAAGAGTCAAATCTTAATTGGCGTTGAAAATCGTGATCTACGAGAGGATTATCCCATGCCTGTAAATAATTTATTTTCTAATTTCTAAATGCTTTATTTAGCATGTGGAGTATATAGTCTTAATTTATTTGTCTAGAATACTTTCTCGAAGGAGAGTTCAAAGAGCCCGGGGGCGCGGGCGTTCACATGATACATACGAAGGTTGGAGATCAGTATAAAAAGTATTATACTGTAAAAGTTGCGTAGCGGTAGAGCTTTTATCCGCAGTAAAAATCCCGTATCTCTTCAAAAAAAAAAAAAAAAAAGTCCTCTAAACTCTGGGGGAGTTCATTGGGTGTGATCGATCGAATATCAGATAGCACATAAGATGATGAGTGGGAACAGAATAAAAAAAAGGTTGTTGACTAAATCCATAGTGACTTTCTGAAAGTTGAAACAAACAATAGATCATATGAGGCCTTAAAATACACGGGTCTAGACAAATATGCCATTGACCTCAAATAATGTGTTTTGATGTGATAAACATGACGTGCCGAAAAGGAAAAAAATTTTCTGGGTACAACATATTCAAGTGCCATTAGGCGCAGCTTTCTTTAATGAACGTTCCGTGATAATTATGCATGCTTGTTTGTTACACACGAAATCCTCATTATACATACGTACATGCAAAAATTGGGTGTATAATAAAACATGTCTTCATTAAAAGACTCGTTCAAAATCGCCATAGACTATGGATTCATTAAATCATTTGATTACAAGGCATTCGAAAACTGTAAGCCGATTGCGAGGGGAGCGTTCGGAACAGTTCACAAAGCTTATTTCAGAAACATTGAAAAGAATGTGGCGCTAAAGAGCTTACACTACGACGAAACCGATGATGAACATTTTTATAATGACTTTATAAGAGAGGTATGTATGTTGAACATTTGATGGGAAGAAATGATTTTTTTTTCTAATGAGAGATCCCTGGTTTAACATTGAAACCTGATTTCGCAAGTTACAAAACATTAGTGCGGTCAATTATAGTGATAATGTTGTTAAATTTTTGGGCATCAGTCTAGGTATGGTGCAATCACCAGTCATCACAATGAATGAATGAATGAATGAGTTGTGCGCGGAATTTCAATGCTAAAAATATCTATTACCATAGACCATTTAACGGATACACATTACCTCGTACTCGAGTATGCCGAAGATGGGGATCTACGATCTTATTTGCGTGAGAACTTCACCAAGCTTGATTGGGAAACGAAGATACGAATGGCCAAGGATATCGTATGCGGAGTAAATTGCATTCATGATTCAAATATTGTTCATCGAGATCTGGTGGGTACATACGTTTAACACGTTGGTCGGTTGGTTGTAGCGAGTTCATCACATTTTGATTTATCGAAAAAAAAAAACCTCTTCGAACAGCATTCAAAAAATATACTTGTGCATCGGGGCCGGTTGTTGATCGCGGATTTGGGTCTATCCAAACCGTTAGATAAGAATCTTAATAGTTCCTATTCTGTTGCAGGAGGAACGTTTGCATACTCGGATCCTCAATATTTGAAAAATCCGGAACATTATAAACGTCATAAAGCTTCAGACATTTATAGTGTGGGTGTACTATTATGGGAATTGTCAAGTGGGAAGACGCCTTTCAATAATAAGCCGTTGATGGAAACGCTAACAATGATATCAAACGGTGTGAGGGAAACACCTGTCAATGGAACACCATTAGCTTACATTCAGATTTATACGAAGGCATGGGTGGATGATCCGGAGAAAAGGCCCACGATAGGGGAAATTCAATTAGACCTTAGAAACATTCAAATGGAGCCTGTACATTATGATAATAGTGCTGGGCCTATTTTAGAAGCCACTAATGAAACCATCATAGATAGTGGCGATTTGGTGACTTTTCGCCCTGAGGATTATAACTCTGGAAGCTTGAACACTGTGGGTCCCCTCAGCAATTCGATTTGGTCTACTGGTTTCGACTCGATCATGCACGAGAAAAACACATCAGAGGACAACGCCGGGAGAAGAGATGTTTTGGGTATTTGTTGTGTCCTTAATCTCGTCTAGAAAACACACACGCACAAAGTCAATTAATTTCTTTTGTTAAATTTATACCTAAATATCACACCGCGTCCATGAAAAAAAAAACCCTTTCACCTACTGAAGCGAACACAATTAGCAATCCAACCCAAGTAAATTCGCATGGCAGTTATCATCAAATAAAAATACCTAACGGTTATACCCAGGTGAATTCGCATGGCAGTTATAACCGAGTGAGCTTATCTAGCGGTTATAATCCGCTTAGCGGTTCAACACAAGTGAATCTGCTTGACAGTCCAACCCAAATAAATCCAACCCAGGTGAACCCGCTGAGTGTTCCAACCCAGGTGAACCCACTTAGTATTTCAGCCCAAATGAAATCGCTTAGTATTCCAACCCAAGTGAAATCGCTTAGTATTCCAACCCAAGTGAAGTCGCTTAGTATTCCAACCCAAGTGAATCCGCTTAATATTCCAACCCAGGTGAACCCGCTTAATATTCCAACCCAAGTGAACCCGCTTAGTGGTCCAACCCAAGCAAATCCGCTTCGTATTCTAACCCAAGCAAATCTGACTAGCGGTAATGTCCTAGTAAACGCACACGCTCAATCAAACGTAAATGTGCATCGTGATCAAACCAAATCTGATGCATCTACTTCTAGTCCAGTCAAGGGAGAAACACTGAACAATTCTAGTGTACGTATTGTTTTAACTTGTTCACTCCATCCTGAAGATAAAAATAACCGACTATTTATTTTTATTATATTTTATAATTTAGAATAATCTAATATTGCCACCAGACAACTCTCCTATCAGTGTGAGTACGACGTAATATTTTCGAATTTCTTCGCAATGAGTTTTTTTTGAGTGATTATTATTAAGCTCATTGATGTAATTTTTAGAAAAGTGATGAAAATAAAGACGATCGTAATCAGGTAATTTCGATGGAAATATGTACAAACATGTGTACATCGACATTCTGAATAATCGCTTTTCTTCTTCTTTTAGAATTATTATCATTCATGCGAAGAAACCCTCAAGAAGATTGAGGAATTGCATTACTCCAATCGCGACTTTGAAGATAGCATAAGGAGAGGTAGTTCCGTCTGTGATGCACATTTGCACGTCGCCCTTGGAGACATTCAAGGTCTGAAGTGGCATCTTGACAACGGATCCAGTGCCGTCGACTACTACGGGTCATTCATGGAGAAAATAATGCTTTATAATTTTGCGTTGAAATATTGTAACGCGGAAAAAATAATGCTCGTGTTAGAGACCCTCAAGCCTTACCATTCGGGTTATCCATTTTACCCCAAAATGGAGTACCTATTGAATAATAGTTATTTTAAGAACACTCGAGGATTGATTGAATCCAAGAAAATTATGCGATGGTTCGTTGACGAAGGGTATGACATCAACAGCAAAAACGTGAACTCTATGTATACATTATATGATACCTTGCACCAGGCTGTCGATAGAAACCTTTACTACGAAATTATTTACATATACTTGGAAAACAAGTTTGATCCGAACAATCCTTACAATGCGTCAATTCCAAATTTATTGTTTTTTGGTATACAGGAGAAATATTCGAAAGTCACTCTTGAGCTCATCCTAGATTTTGGGGTGAACAAGAAAACAAAGAATGACAAGGGGATGAATGCTCTTGCGTTTGCAACAAAGTTAAAAAACATGGATGCAATGGAATGTCTCTTGGAAAATGGCTTGGAGTTTAGTGAAAGTCAAAGTTTGAAGGATGCGATCAAGTATTGTGACATCTGGGGTAAGGAAAAGACCTATCTCAAGAGTTGGCAAGGGAAAGAAGGGGAATCCAAGAGACTCAGGGCTGAAAATAGCCATTTTCTGAAACAATTACGATCCTTAAAGAAATAATCATAATGTTGCTTTTACCTTATTTTCATCATATTCAATTAGGTGGGCCTGTACTGTATACGTTTTCTTTTTATTTTTAGACTTAATAAAAACCCGGCGGAATCAATCAATCACTCACGCAATACTACTGTATTAGGAACACGTGACAAATGTTTTTTTATATGTAAATATAGGGGGGCTTGCGCGCAAATATTACGTAATATATTCTGCAGTGGTGCAGTAATAATAAGAAAGTTTCGTTAGATATTAAATGAGATACACATGATACACGCGAACTTACACCAGTTTCCATTATACCTCGCGAACGTGGATTATCCGATTATTGTTACCCTTATTCAAGCGTCGATGTGCACACGCGACGAGATGCGGGTAAGAGAGGACCCGCCCGCCGCTGCGGCATTTAAAACCACCGAGTTCAGAATATACTGTATATAATCGTGTGTGTGTGCATACTGTGCATATTATTAATTTTTATTACTATTATTATTATTTTTATTATTATTATTATTATTATTATTACTCCATTTTTTATTCTCGAGGTAAACAAAGTGATGCAGAGCAATTGTGTTGCATCTTTGTTAATACGACGTGAGTAAAAAAAGAATGTACAGTAGATGTCGATTATTCGTTCACATCTTAATTTGTGATGATATGACACACGCACTCGCTGTATGCAAATAATTGTTAAATTTGTTTAAATACAATCGTTAAAATCAGCGCTTGCTCATATTTGCAATAGTGATTCAAAATCTCCCCTAATAATACGTGTATGTATACACACACCAAACAATGAATGGGAAAAAAAATCCCACATACACAAATGGGAGTCGTTGGTTCTTTTTTTGAAATAAATCAATTACAAATAGTTAAATTGTGCATTTAAAATTATTTCCTTGTCGCCGCAAATAAATTTTTAAATTAAATTGTAATAAAATTTTTTTTTATTTATTTATTATCATTACATTATTATGGAAGTTGATTAAAAATTTGGTGGTTTGAGGGGTTCACCAATTCACACACCCAATTTCAAATTACGACACGTAACTTATCGGTGGTCGCGAGTCACGAGAAATTGCGTACGTCTGGACGTCCGGCAATTGGTTTAGATATGGCACAACCCATTGACGCTAGTATGTATTCGTGCACACACATAAATATTTAATGTATATAATTTGATAAATCGTGAACATAGCAAGATAAAAAAAACCTTAAAATGCCAAGAGTTGGATTTATTTGTAAAACTGACCTAAATAATAAATCAATACGACGACGAAAAATAGTTTTCAATAATTAAAAAACTTTACATGAAAAAAAAAAAAAGGTGTATAAAATAAAAAAAAAAAAAAAAGGATAAAAAAAGATAAATAAGATAAATAAAAAAAATACATGTACATATGTAAAACTTGGAAGAAAAGAAGGAAAGAAAAATTCGATTAAAATCGGATTCACAAACACGCCCTCGCATCTAATAAAAACTGTGAAATATTGAAATTGCAGGTGCGCTTCAATTTTTTTTTTTTTTTTTCTTTCTTTTCTTTTATTAATCAACAAATTAACGTCTGAATTCGTAATTTGGAAAAAATAAAAAATCATCGTTTGATAAAGTGCATATTAAAGCAAAGGCTTACGCATTCTTGTCACGTGATTAATGGCAAGTTGATCTAACTTATGTAATTGTTATAATTGTGCGACATTATAATTATAATTAGTAAACAAATCAACTAGGCCTCTCTTTTCTTTTTTATCAGATAATTTGTTCTCATAGTATTTTGGTACGTGCGCTGGTATTGATATCTAAAATTCGTGAAAAAAAATAAATTTGACGTCAACCAAATTTTAAATTTATGTAATTAGAACAAAGATAAACATCCATTTTTTTTTTTTTTAATTTTACCCTCCAAAACTTTGGCAAAATTATGGGAAAACGTGGCAAAAGAGGTGAGTCTCCGAATGTTGTGTCTCGAGATCTCACTTTTCAAGTAAATTTTTAGAAAGTCAAAAACCTCCTTCAAAGACATTTAACAGTTCTTAGAATTTTTCTTGGTCTCCTTTGAATAAAATTATTTTGCCTTTTGGGGTGTGTATAAAATTAAATTTAATATATATATACAAACAGCTGACCATCAAGGAGATGAGAGCAATCAAGAATCTGATTATACAATTTTAAGTGATAACGAAGATCTCTATTCATACCTGAAGTCTGATGCGCGCGAACTAGAGGCGCTACCCACCAAAGAAGGAAACGCCAGAAAGGATTTCGTGTACAGTGATGCGGACGACGACAATGACATATCCGACTACGAGATTCAAGGGTCCTTCTCACGCAACGATCGCGATTACACGGATTACGAAATGGAAGATGACGACGAACTGTTTGACATGGATGCCGATGGTCATGAGGAACAAGAGAGCGAACCATCCCGATCTGCACAAATTTCATCGAGCGGTGCCACAGCCTCGAATCAGCAAGCCCTCTCATCTCCGTCCTCGGCTGGTGGTAATCCTGCGGGTGCATCTCGAAAGGGTCACTTGAAATGCCGGTTCACAAATTGCACCGAATCGTTCATCCACAAAACCGCGCTAATCGTGCACGAACGAACACACACCGGTGAAAAAATATATACTTGCAATTACCCTGATTGCAACAAGCAGTTTCATCAAAGAAGTTACTTAAAGTATCACGAACAAACGCACTTGACAAATTCGGTGTTTAAGTGCGATGTGCCGGGATGCACCAAGCAATACAGGTCGCGATACACCCTGATCTCTCACAAACGTGAACATACCGGCGAAAAACCTTTCGTATGTGATGTGAACGATTGTGGCAAAGCTTTCTCGCAGAGATATCAATGGATTTCTCATAAGAAATTACACGAACCAGGTGGGTTCGATAGTGAAAGGGACAAAGGGGATAAGAGTGGTTACGAGAGTGATCAATTGAAGATGATTGCTCAAAGTGAGGAGGCGAAAAAACGAGGAAGAAAGATTAAGGTCGAGGATGAGGAGGAGGATGAGGAGGAAGACGAGACGGTGAACCTTTTGAAGAGAAGTCTCCAACCAAATGCCGATGAAAGTGGTGAGAAGCGTAAAAGATTCAGGAGAAAATGCGATTGGATCAAATGCGATTACCCAGGATGTAGGAAGAAGTTCCGGTATCCAAAGATCCTAAGAAAGCATTTGTTATCTCATCCGCAAAAGGTATTTTTGTTTTTCCTTTGAAAAAAAGAAAAAGGATTATTATTCATGTTCATTAATCACCCTTCGCGTCTCGTAGCCTAAAGAGGAATGTACGAGTTCGCCCGCCGAAGATTCGAAGAGAACCACGATGCTACTTAAAACCGAGGATATCTCGGAGTTTGAGGTGACAAAATTCGTCTCGAAGAATTCATCAGCCGAAAATGAGGAATCCACTCATTTCATGAGCGCAAACCGCGTTGACGATAAAGTCAACGGGGACTCGAAGGTCTCCGGTGAAATAGGATACATGTCGAATCAAGCTCAAGTCGATGATCCAGCCGCCGAGAAAAATAATTCGGAGGAAATGATAAACTTTACCGAAATCGATAAGTCATTCGACGGTAAAGAATCGAGGCATTCCGAAAACTGGATAAGTCTCGATGACAACGACGAGGAGATAATCGACGCCCCATCAAAAGTTGTAGAAGTTCCTGATTATTTCGTCTAATATTTGGATGGGTTTCCGGAGTGGCGATGTACATGACTCGGGTTTTTTCTTGTCTTTTTTTTTTTTTTCCTTCCTTTCTCCGTATACTTTTTTTTTGTATAATTCACGAAACTATTTGAAAGAAGCCGATTGCTTGAATTCACGAAAGTATATTCTACTGATTGTTTGGACATACAGACGTTCCCCGTTATTTAGGATCTATTATTATTATTCTGTAGATTTCAATGTTCAACCCAGACTTGAACTTTCCCTCCCCTTTTTTTAAAAAATAAAGGACATTATGAAAGTGACAAAACAAAAATCACCCCTTTTTTTTTGTCACAACCTTTTTTTTATTTTGCAACGACGGGTGCGCGTCGCAATTACCTTAAGAATTTATGCGACAAATATATTTATGTAATATGTATTGGCTGGTTGGATACTTTAGTAAAAAAAAAAGAAAAAAAAAATTACACATCTCGTAAAAAAGAATCGATGAAATTCATTATGCAGTCTAATTATTTTGTATTGTCCATTACATGTCTACTATGATGTAATTCTATGCAACCACGCATATTTCTATGTATATTTCTATTCCTTTTTTGATTGTTTTTTTTTTGTTATATATAAAGTATGTAAATTTCACAATATTTACAAAGGGTTTATAAGATTTCATGTGGAATTAAAAGAACACGCATTCGCGGCACCGTGTCCAGAATGATGATTACGCGTGACTTAGTGTCGAATCCGCTTATGTTTAGAGAGAGAAGTGGAAAAATATTAAAAAATCTTTATTATTATTATTACATAAACACATATTTTGTTTTTTTTTTGTACAAACTTATTTTACGCATATAAAATGCTGCTTTTTGTTTTTTTTCTCGATTGTTTTAGGGTTGAATTGTTCTTAGAATCAAGAAATTGTTCATAAGTGTAGCTTATGGGTTTTCTTCTTAGAATCCTACTTCTTCGGGAGTTTTTTTTTTTTGAAAAAAGAAAAGAATAAAAATATATATATATGTATGTATATGTATAGATGTATATTATGTATATATGTATGTATATATGTATATATATATATGTATATAAAATATTATATTAGATTGTTCCTTTTTTTTTTTTTATAAGCTCGGTATATTCCAGACTCCATTCCTGCCTACTCCGAAACCACCATTACTTATGCCAATCCTCTCGACGAACGCACTCGTTCCACCATTAAGACCACCCACCGGAACTCCATCATCGTTTCGTACACCACCACTTATCTTGTCCACCCACTCCCTGAATCCCTGGCACTGATGAGAACTCACGTATCTAGCTTCAAAACCTTTTCCGAATTTGGCCTTCGCCACCGGTGCCACCATCTCCTCTTCAAGGTTAATGCATTCGTAAACTTCCAAGAATTCGATTCGCTTGCACTCGGCAACACTTTCCCACGGATCGCATCCTCGAAAGTCTATCTGTTCGAATCGCACGTATCGTAACGACGAGGATTGATATTTCAGGGGGAGAATGATGGCCCGAGTGTAGGCTTTACAATTGGACAGCGTGAAATAGAGTAATGAATATTGAGAGGAGATCAGGGTGCCAATGGCTTCGGCAAAGTTGTCGATGTGTCTTTCGTCGTGACTGCGTGCCCAGAGGTTATGTATGTGTAGGCATTCCTAAAGAATTTCAAAGATCCAAGGGTTAGACATACTGTATTTCGGCATTGCGTGATCTGTCAGCGTGAGAAGAGAAGAAGTAAGATCGAGAAACCTACCAATTTGCGACACCTCTGTCCCAACATCACGTAAACCTTGTCTTTCCTGATCATGCCGTTGATCTCTAACGATTTGACCGGAGACACGAGGTCCTTAAATTCTTCGTCGATTAATAACATCTCGTACATCTCGTCATTCAACTTATCCAATCTATCGGGATTCAAAAATAGCCCGTACAATCTTGATCCTCTCTTCAGACAAGTTCTTAGTATCGATCTCATCAACAAGAACTCGGCATTCTCCACCAATGCATCCTCCTGTTCATCCATTGGCGATGACGAAGTTATGCTCATGTCACGCTCTCCGTTTCCTATTAAATCTTCGTCCTCGTCCTCGGGTGGTGTGGGATTCATGAGCTCGGATAACTCCGAACACCAGGATTCCACGGCTTGCACCATCGACTCGTACCACAGAGAACGTAAGAAGCCGGGATAGTTAAACATCGGTGGTCGTCTGTATTCGCAAACCTCCATCGAATCTGTTGGATGCTCGCTCTCGTAATCTGAGTCCGAATCATCGGAATAGAACTGTTGAAATCGTCCGCTCTGATGGACGCTAAAGTTCAACATTAAAGAAACATCAATTCCCTGGTTGAACAAATATTCCAATTCTTTGTCATCCAGGAATCTCAGGTACATATTGATCACCGCGGCGCCAGCTTCATGTTTGTCCTTGAGAAAATGAAAGGGTTGAGACCAAAGGATCGGCATCGCGATGGAGCACCAAGTTTTATTGACGAGGATACACGGATACAGATTGTGGAGACCTTCAATGGTGTAGGCACCGGTGAACGGATTGGGATTGGCGACGTGCAAAAAGATTTCACGGAGGACATCGTCTACGAGGATTTGTGCCATTGTTACTTTCTTTCCTTGAGAATAATGAGAATAACTTTAATTTTTATTTTTTATTTTCCTTTTATCTTTTAGAGTTTACTTTGATCTGAGTGTATTGTTATAAGCAGGTATGCAGCAAGTGATTCGCAGTTAGCTAATTAGAGAAATTGCTTCGAGTTTTTCTGACGACAAGAGTTCGACACACCTCCGTATATATAGAGAAAAACGGTGTAAACACTAAAGTTGACATCAAAGAAAATTCGAACAAAAAGGATTGGACGGATTACTTGAAGTCGTATCACAAAAAGATAGAATGATTATGTTCTATTTCCCGGAAACAAAGAAGTTTTTTTTTTCGTCACCAAACATTCATTTTTGGTGGTTTGTTTCCGATGGCATCGATTCACATGCATCACTAGGAATGAGTTTAAAATTGCAACCAAGACTGCAAACAAAGAGATGAAAAAAAATGTGACAGGAGATTAGTTGACCAAACATCAATCGTCAGGTAGATCAAGAAAATTCTGTATGTAATATAAAGAACATTTTTAGCATAAGAATTCATACGGTGTAGTAGATGCAAAACTTATGTTTTTATTACTAGGCGCACCAAACAATTTGCTAAATTGGGAACAGTGGTGGCTGTTGACAGAAAAAGGAAGACAAGATTGACGACAGTCCATAAATGTCCATTGTTTATGACAAGGAATTGTGGTATCCAATCGAATGAGAGCACAACCGAGATTGACACATGTATCGTGTCGTGTGCGTACGTTTCCTCGAGCGGTACAAACGATGCTACAGATTTTAGGTATACGTGCATCGATGAAATGTATGCGCGTGCGTTAACCAACAAACAACGTGGTCCATTGAATTAAACAAAGGCATTTGCGTTGTCTCTCCTAGTAGGCAAACAGGTTAAAATTTCAATACTAACATGGCATCCGAACCTGTTACCAATAGTGTACGAATACGAGAAAGAAAACAATGTAGGTTAACGAAATGAGGAAATCAAAAATAAATAGCGTCATTCTTGCGTTAACGTGTGAACACGGTAAATTATGTCGCGTACTTGTTGTGTGTAAGTGACACCGAAAAATGCTGGACTTCGATTCCTTTCTATATATAAACATTAATATAACTGTTAATTTATAATGACCATCAGATTTACCATATTCGCTTTATTACATATTCCAAATTGGGGTAAAAGTTTTGCGCATCGCGTTGAAACCCCCGGGTACAAAATAATGAGCTTTTACGTGTACTTGCTTGACCCTAATCACGATTGAAAAATCATTTTTCCGAACTTTCTGCACGTTTTTTCTCTTTGTCTTTTATTCCTCCATGTGGGCGTCCTTTTGTTTGTAAAAAGTTAAGATCTAATTACCATAAAATTTTTCTTTCTCGGTGCTACCCATCTCGGAGAAAATTTGTGAGAATGGTAACGAATAACTTTGAGGATAACAACAAGAAAAATCGTTATTTGTTTATTTATTTATTTATTATTTGAATACGCAACAATAAAGAAATCTAATGTACAATGATGAAATGAGCGAAGGAAAATAAAAAATGAAAATGAAATAAAGAAACATCCATCCATCAGTCGCACAGGAATAACCTTTCCTTGTTTTAAAAAATAATAATTTTTTTTTTAAAAAAAAGAAAAAAAAGGTTATCTGAAATAATAGTGTTCCCAAGAACCATAAACTTTAGCATCGAGTCTTTGTTATTGTTTAATTAATAATGATCAGAATATTGGATGCAGTTAATGAGTTGCAATAATGGATTAGTTTTTCCTTTGCAATAATGGGACAGGTGAGAAGATCCGTGGATTGGATTTTGATTTGGTGTCATAAAGGACAAATGAAAACACAAAGCTTTGTCTTGTCCTCGGTCCCATTGATTATTGAATGTACCTTGATCAGGTAACGAAGGTGAACATGCGAACGAGAACACATCGGCGTTTTTAGGAATGCTTACGTCAAGCGTGCCTCTTGGAAATGATCAAAAAGGACGAATGCGAAAAAAAGACGCTTAATCGTATTCGCAATATAAACAAGTTTCCTTTTTTGTTCTTGAGCAGATCAATTTATCGTTTTCGACCTTTGGAATTGGTAAATATTTAATGTATAGTGTTGATTTGCGAACAAAGAGTTACGGGATTCAAGGGGTTCACAGATCCAATAACATCGTGATCCGATTCGAATGGTTTCACGAGACTAGACTAATATACGCTAGCACGAATTCTGTAAGATTCTGTAAGATTCTGTAAGATAAAATGTTTATCTTATTCCACGCACCTTTGATTTTCTCTTCAACTCAATTAAACACACAATTTGAAGTTGCTACCCCTCAACAAAGTTATTTACAAGATTCACTGAAAGTTATCCCCGGAAGGGGAACATTAAGAAATTTGCATGCCACTCAAAATCATATTACTATTCTGCCGTTATCATTTACAACACATCAATTTCTATCACACGTGTGTCATGACTTTTTCCCACTAGAAGGACATTTGTCTTTCACTGGGCATTCGGTGCATTTGGGCATCCGGGGAAGACACGTAGTTTGTCCGAATCCGACAAGCATCGGGTTTATTTCCTGCCAAAGATTACGTGGCAACCACGATTCTAATGCCTTTGAAAAAAAATATGGTTCGGTTGAAGTCACAATAGGTAATGAGAATTCTGATGATCTAAAACCGACCTGTCGCGTTCCCTCTGGACCGGCCTTCTCTGTTTTACACCATCCTAATCGGTTGGTGATCCTGTGCACGTGGACGTCCACTCCAATACCTTCATTCCTACCATCGAGATGCGAGTTGAAAAAAAACTCTAGTTAAAACGATCAAACCTAAATTTACTTACTGTTTCCATGCTGAATTCATGCACAGATAGGCCTAGCAAAGTTGAGTTAATTTACAACTCTATGAACAGTGTAATATTAAGTAGTACAAACCATTTTAGGACCGACTCCCGGTAACTTCATTAATTCTTCCACGGTATTGGGAATATCCCCGCTGTACTTATCTTGACAAATTTCTGCCACTTGTTTCATATATCTACAATCATTGGATTGATATTATAAGATTTGCTTTGCTCATGTCAGGTGGATGTCACGAATGTTCCTCACTTTGCCTTTTTACGATGAAATCCGACCTTCGAGATGCATTGATCCAAATATTCTTCGTCCGCCTGCAATACACTCTTCAGGTTTAAACCTCCTGAAAGTTTTTGGCGAAGCTCATGAATGGCTGCGGCAGTAACTTGATCCTTGGTTTGCGAAGAGAGCATCAACGCTACTAGTGACTGAAATCTGGATGTCTAAGTAAGGGTATTTGGAAGAAATGAATAATTTCCAGAACCTCTCAATTGAAATCGAATCGAATATATTACAATGCATTACCTGAGGTGTGATCTCTTTACTAGGTTCCTCTGCTAGTCTTTCACAACCCATCACGTCCACAGGTGCGACCAAGGTTTTTCGATATTCTTTAATACTCTGATACACCTCTTCCCAGTTAGTTGGTGGTTTCGTGGATTTTTGAGTGATTGAAACATTCGTTTTTACGGTTTTCTTGGACGACGAATTTATTACGGCCGCCTCCGTCAACGTCTGTCTTGCAATACTTTCGTCCACCTCACCTTCCGTAGGGAAATATGGGGAAACTTCTTTGTTAAGACGAGAATTTCTGGCGTTTGCGGTTTGAAGCCTTGTGCCAAAGTTCTTTGAAGACGTGTCCGACAAACTTTGCGAGGTAAATTCGAGGCTTGCTTTTCTGGTTTTTGGCATTTTTCCAAGGACGAATCCAACCATCGATTCTCATTTCGTTTGATATCTACCTGATGCCACGTGACACTTTACTATAACTGCATCGCTATCTGATGATTGTGAAACAATAAAATTTTCTACGTGTACGTATGTGTACGTATCGAGGGTCCCTCATCATTTACCATTAAAAGTTTCTGATTGGACCTTCTTTATTTTTAAACCGGAACAGTTTTCTTTCTACAATATAATAATCTGTTTGTTACCTGACTGAGTTTTACATCCACGAAGAATTTGCTTAAAGTACAGCACATTCAAACATTTTACCAACTGCTACAGTAAGTTGTATGTAACCCAATTACAATTCTCGACATGTAAGACAAAATACGGAAAATTGGAATAATGGAATAATGGAATAATGACGTGTTAAAAAAACAATCTTACAAATTTAAAATTTTGCATAGATCTTGCCGATCCGGAAAATTAGCAATACTGTACATAACAAAATGGTCACCCATCGATATCCATTTTAGCTTCCCCAACCACGTATCCCCCACCGACGGGAACTTCACCATTAGGAACGTTGGAAACCGGAATTTCATTAGTTACAGGGACTGACGAAATATTAGGTACATTCTGTTGTTGAACCAACGTGGCCACCTCGACTTGTGGAACATTACCACACTGTAGTGAATTCGGACTCGCGGATACAGATGGCATAGTTTGACCTATTGGGATTTCTGAAGCCACTTGGTTTTGACCTGGGACACCTTGAAAATTGCCGAATTGCTGTAATGCAGCAGGCGTGATAATTGGATTTTGTTGCGCAGCAATTGAAGCCGCATCACTTTCGAATGTTAAACTCCGTGCCGTTTCCATAGGTGGTGCGGGTTGTAATTGTCCTGTTTGTGCACCCAAGAGTTGCGCTGAAGGATCGAATAATGGATATTGTTGTGATTGAGTCCAAGTGACATTAGGATTTTGCGTTTGTACCTGCGTAAATTGACCAGGTGGTTGAAATCCGGGTGGAAGTGATGCTGCGAAAGTTTGTGATTCAAATTTTGATGGCGCTTGCTCGGCTGGCCTAGTTTCGAATGTTTGAACTTTTGACACATGATTCTGTTGTTCCTCCTTCTTTGCATCATCCTTGTTTCCTTTTTCACGTTCCTTATTCTGTTCATGATTGTTACTTTTCTTATGAGATTCTTGTTTCTCTTTATTCTGTTCTTCGCGTCCTTTAGCCTCGCTTTTCTTATCCTTATTCGAAGCACCTCGATCGCTGTCGTCCGAACGAATCCTTCCCTTTTCTTCTTTCATCGTCGTCTGAGGTTCATTTTCGATCAACAGTATAACCTTTGAAGGTTGACCAGAATCTACCGATATGAACTCTCTTTGCTTCACTGCCCCGGAGGATTCTTTGGATGCATCACGAGATTGATTTGAGCTTTCCTTAATCTCAACCTTTGACATTCTTGGAGTGAGTGAAGAAAGAGAAAAAAAATATCTGAGAAAATATATTCTTTTGGGCTCAAGTTATTACGCAGTCATTCGTAATGATAACGTAATATGAAATTTTGATCTGATTTTGCTATGACTTGAGACGATTTCAAGAAATAATTGTTTTTAGGTAAATCTCTTATATTCATTCATTTTAAACACCGTTGCATATTGTATATAAATATATTGCAATTAAAAAAAATATATATTACTATTATTACTATCTTGATTATTTTACTATACTATAAATAAAATTAATTTTTATTTTATTTTATTTGTTATTTATTTATTCAAATTATCAATTAAAAAGATATATTATATCCATATATATATAAACTATAAATATAATTAATTGTAAATAAAATTAATTCATGTTTGTAAATATTCAATGATTAGAGAATGTTAATATTTGTATCAATTTCTATTTTTAAAAATAATAATTAATATTTAACAAATAAAACGTTTTGTTATTATATATATATATACTGTATATTGTATATATTTTGTTTAAAAATTTTTAAACTGATAAAATTAATTAATATATTATATTATATGCAGCATGTAATAAAAATTTTTAAAATTTTAAATATATAAATAATATATAATATTATTTGCTAAAAAATATAAATTATATTATATTTGTGAAAAAATAAAATATTTTTTAAAACTGATATGACTAATAAATAATATTAGTAGTAAAATGAGTAATACAAAATATATTATACAAGTATTTTTAATTCTTTAAAACATTTAAAACATATATTATATATAGGTAATATATAATATTGTATATTGTATGTAATATCATTTTCAAAAAATATTTAATATTGTTTTAATATAAATTTTTAAATAATAATATTTCACTTTAGTTTCTTTAATTATTATTATGAAATTATAAAAATATTAAAATAATTAAATAAATATATATTTTATTATTTTATTATTTTTTTTTTCTATAGATAAACACCATTTCTTTTTTATTTGTATATTACAAAATATATATTTTAAAAAAAATAACATTTTTCATATATAAAGTAGCAAGTTAAATATTAGCTTACTTACAATTACTATAAATAACTAATATTAAAAAAAATTTTAAAACCAATATTATTGCTAAATATAGGTCAAATAATAGCTATGCTTATTTACTTAGAAAAAATATTTAAAATATAAAAAAAATTTGAAAAGAAAAAAGATTTAAAAAAAAAAAAAAATAAAAGTAAGAAAATTAAAACAAAATCAAATAATCTATAAATCTATAAGAAAAAAAATTATATTTTTAAAAGAACTTCTGATCAGGTTTATTGACTTATCTTTCCAGTTCTTTATTATTTGTAAATATAATCTTTGTTAATATAAATGCTAAAGTACATATAATTTAATTTGTTATTATAGCTGTTATTATTGTTATATTGGTATAATTAGTAATTAATAAGATAATCAGATTATAAATTAGTAATATAATTTTGTTTTGACTAAAAAACTCTTTCTACTGATCTTCTTGCCAACACAAAAAATAGACGTTTTAAAGAAATTTTTTTTTTTTTGAAGGAACAGGCAGTCCTCACACATTGTTTTTATTTATAATTTTAGACTTGCGAATTACAAGATTTATAACTCTGTGGTGTGATATACATCTCTCTTTGCTAGGAAGAGTTTAATGCCAGGCTCAATAAATAAAGGCCCTTTCGCCAGAGCTCCTTGGCACCACTCAAGAATATAAGAAAAAGAAATTCAAAACCTATATTATGCCTTGAATGGC
>CAJVPV010000488.1:0-21585 GCA_910591835.1 Acaulospora morrowiae | reverse complement strand
TAACCTTTTCAATGATAGTTAGAATAGATGATAGCTTTTTTTTTCTTTTCTCTTTGTCAAAAAATTCCTTTTTTATTTCTTTTTCCCCTTGCATAGTTTCTACAAGAGGGGAGTGACACAATTTGAATTTATGGTTGTGACTGTGGAGGTGATCTGCAGGTGCTGATTCTATCAGAAATTTGGGATCTTAATCTCATCCTTTAGGGGAACAATACATCATCCCCATAAATTGCATCTAGAGGCTTCAGCTAAAGATGGGTGAGTTGGGTCAAGGAAATTTGTACTTTGTATGTATTCTCGTATGTGTAATGGTTCTTTATGATTTAATAAATAAACGACACCAACCTGATTGCGGGAAAAAAAAATAATAAAATAAAACTAGTATATAAAATTATTATTATTATATTTTTAATAATTAATATTTATAACTGAATTAGAATATTTATTAAAATTTTTATATTGTCTTATAATTTTATATATGTATTTTATTGTAATATAACAAATATTTTATAATTTATCAATATCAAGTGAAATAAAATATTAAAAGCAAATAATAATAATAATAATAATAATAATAATATTTTTTCTTATTATAATATTGATTTAACTTTATAATATATATTTCTAATTTTATTTCTAATTATATTAATATTATTTTTAAAAATAATTCTAAGTAGGTATTTATAGCTATTTAATATTATTTAATTGATATAATGGATTTAAAATTTCTTTTTTAATAAAAATTAAATGATTATTATAGATAAACTAATATTTAACTTATTGTAATTTATATATAAAAAATATTGATTCTTTTTAAATATATATCTTATAATAAATAAATAAATAAATGATATTTATTTATTTAATTTTTTAATATATGGTATATATATATATATATAGACTTGTGGGTCTATAGTGTAGTGGTTAACACTCCACAGGTCAAATTACAAGATACCAGTTCAACCCCATGTGAGGACAGTTGAATAGAATTAATATGGTATCTGGTGCCATAACCTGTATAAGCACTGTTTCTTATGAGAAGCTGTATCACACACTGATCCAGTAGGCGTTGAGATTGTGATTTTTAGAAAAGGTATCATGGCGTGACGATCATCCAGTTGGTGTTACGATAATCGCCGGAAGTTGCAAGGTGTATGAGGTGTCTGCTTTTGATAAAGATGGCTTGGTAATCGTTTTCCCGTAGTACCTGATGTCTCTTCCTGCAAGTTTCCAAAAAGGCCTTATTCCAATCCAGTAATAGATCGCTCCGACAGTTACCTATCCCGAGAAGTCAGCCAAAACAGCAGTAAGTACCGATAGCTAAAACAATCTATAGGCTGTAAGTCTGTGAGATAAGTTCCTTGAATGTTCTTGGGTAGCTTTAGAAAGGTGGAAATTAAATGGTATGCCTATCTGCAGGTGGTCGGGTCTAGAAGGATTCTCTCTGCAGTAGTTCTATTCGCCAAAAATAGGTATTACCCCCAGTTCCTCACATTCAAACTTCCCTTTTAAATTTACACAGTGCCAAATAGAACATAATAATATAATAGCAACACTAACAGGGCTTTGGCACGTTAGCCTTAGCACAATCTTTCTGAGGTGATGCTAACAGCAACAAGCTGATATGGGGTAGGTCTGATATAGCTTAGCGATATGTAGAATTATTTATAGATAGTAGTTCCTGTAATACACAAATTACATATATGAATAAAATAATAAAATATACTAGGCAAGGCCCAGCTGATTGAACTTAAAAAAAAATAAAAATATATATATATATATTATTTTTTATTATTTTTAATTTTAATTTTAATTTATTTTTTTTAATCTTGCAATCAGGTTGGTATCATTTATTTATTAAATTATAAAAAACCATTACAAGTTAAGAATGTATGCAAAGTATAAATTTTCTTGACCAAACTCACTCATCAATAGTCAAAGTCTCTAGATGTGATTTATAAGTGTAATATATTGTTCCTCTAAAGAATGAAATTAAGATTTCAAACTTCTAATAGAATCAAAACCTGTAGCTTACCTCTATAGTTACAACTATAAACTCAAATTATGTTACTCCTTTTTGTAGTAACTATGTAAGGGGAAAAAGAAATAAAAAAAGAATTTTTTGGACAAAAGAAAAGAAAAAAAGTTATCGTTTATTCTAACTATTATTGAAGATATTATCTCTATGAACTTCAAAATTCAAGCTTCTCATGATTCCTCACTTCTCATCATCTGTAGCCAGACAAATTGTTTAATTTCCATTGAAATAATTGATATCCAAAAATGTTTAAGGACACTTATAGAAGAGTATTTCTTAAGACTTTATATTTAAAGACTTCTAATCAAAAAGAATGTTAGTTTTCTATTATTGATTTTTCTTTCAAGTCATGTTTTCTGGGATTATTGCTTTATTTAACTGGTAGATAGTTTCAAAATTCCTTTCTCCAACCATTTTCAGAATAAATATCAATACTTCAACTTGTTATCAGATTGGGATAGGACCTAGATCTTGTTGCTACTTCCTGTCTTTAAGAAAGAATAGGGAAGAAAAAAATAAAATAAAAGGATGGAAACAAAAAGGAGTTGCTTCTTTTCTATTTACAACTTCAACTTTACCTAGTACTTCCATACTACTCTTTCAACTAAAAACCATCCAACTCTTTCAGGAACCAATAATATCATCAATTTGGTGTTGCGCAAGTGGGAACATATAAGGAATACATGTCTTGTTTACTTTTTCTATAACTGATGTGATTAATCAATCTGTGGCCTTAATCAATTATTTTTCAGGAAATCCAGTATAGCCAAAAATTCAAGATCAAACCGAAGTAGGCAAAATTCTTCAGAAAAATCAGGAAAAAAGGAACCACACTTGAAAAAAAAAAAATATGAAGTCAAAAAAATAATAGAAAAACTAAAGACTTCTTTATTTTTGTTTCTCTAGTTTCTTGAATCTTTTGAGTCTTTGGAAGATATTTTTTCTTATCAGTTTTTTTTCTAAAAGATATTTTTGCTATAGACTTTTTAGGTAGGTTTCTTGTATTTAGTTGCAAAAATAAACAAAAAGAGTATTTTGAAAAGAAAAAATAAAACAAGTGGTAGCTTCTACTCATTTTGCTAATTAGAAAATCAGTGTTGTTAAAGAGAATATATAGATTTTATTATCATAAAGACATAAAATCTTTTGAGAACGTCTGTTTTTTTGGTTGATAAAAGAATTAGTGAAAAAAGTTTTTTTTTGTAATATTATTTTTAATTTTTATAATTTTTACAAAAAAAAATATATATATATATACAATAATATATAACTATAAATTTAATTTGCAAATTTAATCTCATTAAAAATTTTTTATAAATTGTATCTAAAAATTATATTCTAATAATAAATGAATTAAATTAAAAAAATTTATATATTATATATTTATTTTTTATATTTGAATGATTTAACAAGATTTATTAAATATATGAAATCCATTTGCAAAAAAAAAAAAAAAATTAATAAATATATAATTTCAATTTAATAAAAAAAATCATATTAAATACTTATAGATTAATAATTATTTATTAAATTTAATTATTATTAACTTGTATTATTAACTTAATAATAATAAATATTTGTTTGATTACGGAAATAATAACAGATAATAACAGATAATAACAGATAATAATAATAATAATAATAATAAATAATACAGTATACAGTATATTTTTATATAACAATGTAACAATGTCGAATTAAGGTTTTGTTTTTCTATATCTCAACACGTGATTTGACACGCACAGTCAAAACACATGTAGGATCCGCAGTTTTGTCCTACTTACTTCGTGTAAATAACAAATAGATTGTTATGAATATGATCTTTCGCCTCGTATAAATCATGATGATTGACACCCTTCAATTTACTGATTATTTATCAAGGGTAAGAGTGTTAGATGCAATGCATGATTTTATTGTCAAATATTCTTTTAACGTATACCTCTTCAACTTATAGAAAAACTTCAGGTATAAATATTATACCTCAGCATACGATGCAAAGTTCTTCAAAAAAAAATGAACTTGAAAAAACAGATAATTTGCCACCTGTATCGACTTCGACTTTTTTACCAGCTTCTTTGTTACAGAGCATTATAGGCTGGCAGGAGCAAAATTTAGAAAGTATATATTGTAACAGACAGTAACAATAAACGAAAAATTGATATTTGGAAAACTTTTGCTTAACAAGTTTATTCTTTTTACCTACAAAAGCTATCTCAAACCAAGCAAAGGCCAACAAAGCCGCATCAGAAGAAAATACTTACCTGCTCCAAAAAATTGATTTGCTCGAAAAAGAGTTAAGTTCTCTAAGAAGCAATCAGCATAAGGATCCGATAGGAAAAATTGAAAATACAGTAGATTTGAATGCACAAAAATCAAAGGTCGCCAAAGTGAATAGAGTTGAAGAGTATGGTTTTTTTTGACAGTTATTCTTTAAAAATTGGTTTCATCGTAATAATTAGAATTTTAATTTTACAAGGTGTCAGTATCTGCCTGCGTCTCGCAACCTCTCAGACTTGTCTTCATCATCAAGTTTTGTGATTATTGAGGACGATAATGAGAGATCCGAGTTTTCGGGTTCAGCGCGTAAATCGAATCCCATTCTCGTATCGGAGGTGGAAAGGTACCATTTATTTGTCTCGAATGATAGAGAAATCTTTTTATTTATGACTTATTAACTTATCGATAGAAGACATAAAGAAGCTTTGAGTCTAGAGACAGAATGGGAGAAAAAATATCATGAACTTAAATCAGAGTATGATAAGCAAAAAGATGAATTCCAGACTCTCAAGAATCATTACGCAACAAGATCATCGGAGTGGAAACGTGCTAAAAAATGGTTTATAAGTGCAAAACATGAATTAAATCAGTTACGTGCTAAAAAGTCCGAATCTATTACTCGGGATGGTACACAATTCTTGATTTCTGGTTCAAAGTCTGTGGAGGTGAATGCTGAAACTAGCACTTGCAGTGTTCTCACCAACTCCATAAATGTTCGCGACAATTCGTCTATTGATGTTAATAGCGTGTCGTTGGATACACGTTCGCATTTACATGATAATGGTGGCACGGATAATAATAATAACAATGGATCGGCATCTTTTGGAATCTCCTCAACAGAATTATTGGATTCGATATCAAATAATGTGGAAACCCCACAACTTGATAGCACAATGAATTCAAGTTTTCTCGGTAGAAATAAAGGTGAAGATTTAGAGGCTAAATCACGTGTAGTGGATAATAGTATGATCAGCATTGTTTCGGAACGTAGATCCCAACTTGGAGCAAACTTTGAAAATCCAATTAATATCAACGAATGTGATGACCCATTCCTCCCTGATGACGAAGGTGATGAAGAATTGGGGAGCAAGAAAAGGACCATCATGCAAGATCAAGGTGACGGTGACAGTTTTCATTTATCAGATAGTAACAATAAAAGAAAAAGATGGAAATCAGTATTTCAAGAAAGTCTAAGAGAACTAGAAATCGACGAGTCTGAAGATTCTACGTTAGTGCAATTGAAAACAAAACATAAAAATCGTCATGATTTTAATGACATTGTAGAAGATACAAGTCTGCCTCACACGCCAATTAGGAAAGAAAATAATTCCAGGCGGTCCATCGGCTCAGATCCTAGTTATGGACCTACTAGTGCGTTGCGAAAAAGCGATCGCCGCCGGTTGCAAGCTGAAGATTGTCGTGAATGCCGTCGAGTAAGGGACCATTACTAATTTTTGCATTTAATTTTAATTTTATCATTGTCAATTTTGTAACCTAATTTTTTTCCTAAACAGTTTTACGAAATAACAGGTCCGTTACCGTTACTTGGTTCAATTGGGACACATAGCAGTAATCAGGAACAAAGTCCTGAATCCCTGATGGAAGCTCGCATGCATCATTGTTCGCGACACCGAATAAAATACAGTCGCCCAACTACTCCTCCTGGTTTCTGGCAAGTGGACATTCCGACATCACAAGAAATGGAAGAAACTAGGGAGTTAACCAAAGAGTACATTAAGCAAAGAGAGGAAGAAAAGAAAAAGGAGCAGGAACATGCGAAGGCTTATGAGAGAAAATGGGTTAATGCTTTTGATGCCTAAGCTTAAACCTGGTGTAAGTTGCAATTGCACGTAAACACATTAACTTAAATTGTGTTCCCATTAATTATTTACCCTCGAAATAGAGAATAGACTGCTGTATTATAGAAAATTTATATATTGGTGGGAGGCATAATTATGCATCCTTTTCTAATCGATTCCTCTTGATCATTCATTTGTGTGCATTCTTGTGTGAATCTTTTTTTTTTTATTTTTATTCTAATGAAATTCTTTCGAATGAGTTTGAAGTTCACAACTTTCTACGTGTCTATTTATTTATAGTTTTTACGTAAAACTGATAAAATTTAACCTTTTACTGGTTAATATGTAAATATAGTAGTATGCTTAATAGAGTGATTATATTGTTAATAAAATTATACAGTATATGGTAAAACAGTAACTTTAAAATTGATCAATAAAGATAAATAATTAAATTTATCGAGTGAAACCTGTTCGTTGTCTTGGCTGTTTAGAAAATATCCATCATCCTAATTTGCAATTAATCAATACTTTCTTTCAATAAATGGTGGGTAATTATAAAATTTTTTCATTTTATTAATAAAGTTATTTCTTAATAATTTTTTTTAGAACATAAAAAATTTTATTCTCCTATTTTTATTAAAACTTCGATATCTACTGTATTCGAATTTTATAACTAATCATTCTAACAAAGTTTTGAATTGCAATTAGAAAATTACGATGTCTTTGAATAGTTTCAATCAAACCATCAAATTTATTCTCTTTTTTTTAATAATATTTTTGATTATTTATTAAACTATACCTAATTAATTTTTTATTATTACATTATAATAGTTAACAAATTTTATATAATTTGATTTTTTTTTTTTTAAATATAAATATACTATATTATTATTATTATTATTATTATTATTATTTAATTTATAAATAATTTTTTTGATTTCACATTTTTTTTTTTAAATAAAAATTTTATTCATAAAGCAGCGAATCTTTACATCTTAAAAATTCTTGATTTTTTATTTTTCAATAGTATTTTTAAAGAGATCATAAATAATCATATTAAAATACATGATTTTTTTAAGTAGTAAAACATCTCACGATTTTCTGCTTAATGTTATTTTATTTCTGTTAATTCTTTTGTTTTGCGTTTCAAATGTTTCGAATGAGTCGGATATAATCGAAAACAGATTAATGCGAAAGGTAGCCCGCAGTCCAAACAAAATTTTAGGGGGTTAAATACGACTTTGGTGAAATCGACAACACATTACATGTGGCAAAGGTGGTTGCATAAACGTCATAAGCCAAAATTGTCAACGCTAATTTCTCGTCATTCAAATGTGTTACCAGAATACAATGTTATCAACTTGTGTAATTATTTAAATAAGGAAAAACTCACCGCAGCTTGTTACGCCTCGATTAAATTAAGTAGTGGCACATTAATTAGATGAACCCGCAGTCAATCTCGTTATATACGCGTGAACCATGATTTTAACTGCGACGATTGGGAAAAAATCTATATAAGCGACTAGTCATTGTATTCGTTGTTCGATCGCATTCCTTCGCTTCCAAATTTTCTTATTTTAAAAAAAAAAAATACCTACTTGATTATTTTTATTTCATTTCATTTCTTTTGTTTTAAAAAAAAAATAATGACGGAATACTCTGCTATTTTTCAACCATTCGTTGACTTGTTTACTCAGGAGCAAGTTCAGGCGATTTTGCTGGCATGGCTTCCCACAAAATTGGGATCTTTTCTCTCGGGAATTATTGCTGTTGACATGTTCCTTACCACTATTCTAGGTTGATACACATGCATGATCCTTGATGATGATTTTATCCCATTGGTTATTGACAATTCGTTTGTTTTGTTTAGCATCTGGGATAACGGTCACATTCGCCGCTCTTTTTGCTCTGATTCGAACAAGATTCACCGGGATTATGTGGGATCAAAATTTGGTGACGGTACAAATTGAATATTACGCTACAGGAATTTTTGGTAAGCTTTTGCCTTTGGTGATAATTCAATTTTTTTTTTCTTTCGGTCAAACAGATTAATCAAATAGTATTTAAAATCTCACAGGGGATCAATACACATCGTTATTCTACGAATCCTTGTCGTGGTTGATTTCACAACAAACCAAACAATTGGATAAAGGCGCTTTCATAGTTCAACATACCAACAAAGTTGCTGAAGGTGAAGACGATTGCGCACCTCCTGGTTTTAATATTCTCCCCGAAAAGAATCAACAGGTCACCATCAAACACGATAAAAGGAAGTTTCACGTGACATTCAGTTTACCTGCTGCGGACGGTATTAACAATGCGGATAATAATAACAATCGAAATTCGACAAGCACGACAAAGGTCATGCCATCCATCTACCTCACCACAATCAAAGATTCAAATGCCAATGTAGACTCGGTGTCTAATTTCCTAAATGAAGTCACTCGTGCATACCTGGAATCGCAAAAGAAAACAAAAACGCGTTCACGATTCGAACGTAACGAAGGATATTGGTATAAAATTCAATCTTTGACTTCCAGTCGAGGTCTGGATTCCGTCGCACTCGATCGGCCACAAGAGATTTTGTTGAGAAAAGAACTTGAAACATTCATAAGTGATAAGGACTTCTGTAAGTGTAAAATAAACACGGGATACCATCTTATCTTTGATATAACCGATCGGTATTAATTCCAACATTAATTAGATCAAAGAATCGGGATGCCTTATCGAAGAGGAATTCTTTTGTATGGAAAACCTGGTACCGGAAAAACGAGTCTCATCAATGCCATTTCATCGCATCTTTCGCGAGACCTGTACTATCTCAATTTGAAGAACATAACGGGTAATTATTCCAACAGAATTTTGGTCTTCGATATTTTCACGTGCAATTCTATATCCGAAACTTTTTCATTGCACAGATGACAACGAATTGAGTGCAGCTTTCTCATCAATTCCGGCAAATCAAATATTGGTTCTTGAGGATATCGATACTCAGTCAAAAGTTGTGCACCAAAGAGGAAGGACAACTTCATCAAGTGTCAAATCTGATTCTTCGGAAAACAAAGCCGTCGGGCCAACTAACAAAGGAGGTTCCGATAGTTATTCGATGTTCAGTTTATCAACATTTCTGAGTTGCTGCGATGGTCATATATTAGCTGAAGGAATTATAATCATCATGACCACAAACCATGTGGAAGTGTTGGATCCTGGTATGCGTTATTATTGATATCTGATGTTTCGTATTTTAATCATTTGTCGATTAAATGTTTTTTCATCTTTCAACTTAAACTTTCTATCAACAGCATGGTTAGTAATTCAAGAATATTCGCAATTTACATTATATTTCATCTTGCGTTCGAATTTATCTGATGTTTTGTTTATTTTTAATAGTATTCGTCCGGGACGATTCGACCTTCACCTTGATCTTGGTTACGCGACACACTACCAAATTGCAAAAATGTACAGTAGTGTGGTTGAAGATCAGAAGGCCGAGTTTCCGCCTGAGATTATGTCTAAAATTCCAGATCGTCTCCTTCCTCCCTGCGAAGGTGGTTATCTTATTTTATTAGGTTTTCTTTTTTTTTTTTTTTTTTTACCTCGATTAATGCTTACAAATTTGCGAAAACGACAATTAGTTATGATGACCATGGTTTTGTATCGTAATGAAGCAAAAATGATTCCGCAAAAAGTTTACGAGTTGGTGGAAAAATACCGACACATGAAACCTGAAGAAATTGCAAAACAGATGGAAGAAGAGGCCGCTAGAATCTCGTCTACCAATGGGGAGAAAAAGGAGGAAGCATCCAAACTAGAGAACAATGGCGCCGCGATCACTCCGGAAAGTGCCCAATCAGATGAAAAAAAGGATGAAATCAAACCAGTGATTGAAGGGGCAGTTGCGGAAGTTATAACGAAAGAAATAGTTGTGGAGGAGTTAAAGGTCACGACGATCAAGGAAAAGGACAATATTACAAATGCAATTCATAATTCAAGTAAAATAACTTGCACAAATGAAGACGATACGGATAGCAGCACCGACGTCGAGTTAGATGAAAATATATCAAAAAAGAGCCTGGTCTCAATATAAGATAGAAAATACATAATCGCAAATTCGAGTATCATAGAATGATACCGATGAAATTTTATTAAAAAAAAAAAAAATGTATGAAATGTAAAAAAAAAAAAACTTTAATTCCTTTAAATTTCAAAAAGCGGAAATAAAACTTGAGAGGTGGTCAAGTGATTACCCATTAAACTCAAAGCCCACGCGGACATTTTACTTGAAGTTTCATGAACACGTTTTTGACATACATGATTGTGCGACTTTCGGTGATTATCATTCCCGAATTCAAAATGCCTATTATATGGTATATATAAAAGGGCATTTTTCCAATCGTCCTGTTTCAGACCTTGTCGCGTCTTTCTATTAAAATCTTTTTTGACTAATAAAAAAAAAAAAAATGTTCGAAGCACGTCTAACTCAAGGTGGTCTCCTTAAGAAATTACTCGAGTCTGTTAAGGAACTCGTAACCGACGCGAACTTTGATTGTAGTGAAACAGGCATAGCCCTGCAAGCTATGGATAACTCTCACGTCGCGTTAGTATCACTTTTGCTTCGTTCCGACGGGTTTGATCCTTATCGTTGCGACCGAGGTTTTTCCTTGGGTGTAAACTTGAACTCTTTAAACAAGATATTGAGGTGTGCCGGAAATGACGATATTATTACTCTCAAAGCTGATGATAACTCGGCTGATAACTTGGGTTTAATATTTGAGAGTCCAAGTAAGTGTGTTGTTCTCCAGTTTCGTTGTTGTATCTCTCGAGCTTGCAAGTTACTACACTTTATTCTTAATTCCCTTATATTAAGGCAAAGAATAACGTGTGTGAAAAGCGTATTCTGCGTCGTGAAGTCTTAGATAAGTCTGAGTTCGCTAATTAGACATTTTACCTGTATTTCTAAAAATAGCTAACGAAAGAGTCAGCGAGTATGAATTGAAATTGATGGATATTGACCAAGAACATCTCAGCATTCCGGATACCGAATATGATGCAACCATCATCATGCCATCCGCCGAGTTTCAGAGAATTTGTCGCGATTTAACTGTTGTTAGCGAATCAGGTAATGCACTTTATTTTATTTTTTTTTTTTAAAAAAAAAAAAAAGACCGATGCTTAACTACAATTACCTATTGTTCTAGTTTCCATCGACGTAACAAAAGAATCCATCAAGTTTACCGCGGAAGGCGAAGTCGGATCTGGAAGCGTCAAGTTAAAACCTACCTCCTCAATCGATAAGGTTTGTACCAAACATTAGCCACCCAACCATGAATCGGTTCTCATGAATTAAGCCTTTCGAATTCTTACACAATTTCCAGCCCGAAGAGTCAGTTACCATCGAACTCGCTCAGGCTGTTTCACTCCAATTCTCCCTCAAATATCTTACGAATTTTACAAAGGGTACTCCCTTATCCGATCAAGTTATGCTTTGTTTGTCCGAGAACATGCCATTGCTCGTGGAGTATAAGATGGATATTGGTTATATTCGATATTACCTTGCACCCAAGATAGGTGATGAGTAAAAGTTTTAAAATTGGTTTCCATGTTAAAGTAAAATGTATTCTACTTGATAATTATATTTACATTATGATGATAATGCGATGAGTCCAAGACGACTGATAATAATTGTTTTAGTCATGTGATTTTTTCTTATACAATGCATAGTAGAATTATAATATAATAATATAAAAATTAAAATTCGATCTCTTCCGATGACACTCTTCCTCCGGTTGAACGCGTGAAATTATCTACTGATTTCAATAGAGAAGTCGATCCTTTTGCATACCAATTTTAAAGTTACATATTATTTATTTATTTATTTAATATAATATAATATAATTTTTACATATCTATTAACTAAATTACAATGTGTTAAAAGAAAATCAATGAGCAAATATCTTATAGTATAATTTAATTGATTTTTAAAAAACTTAACTACATATATGTTTTTTATAATATAATAATGAAATTATTGAAATTTCATTAATATTTTATTAATAATTTCAAAGTATAAAAAAAAGGTACCTATAAATTTATTAACTAATTTTATGTATAAATTTATACATGACTAAATAATATATGAAAAATATAATTTTTATTATTAAAAATTTGCTATAAAAAAAAATTGATTAATTATAAAATCAAAAAAATTGATTTGTTTTATGTAAAATTGATAAAAATTTAAGCTTGTCAAATAAAAAAAAAAATTATAAAAAATTAATTTATATAATTCACAAGTAACAAATAAAATATAAAAATTATTTTGATTTTGAATTTAAAATATAATAATTTTATAACATTTTAAAAAATTTATAAATAATTTTATTCTTTATATATTTAAAAATATATTATATATAGTATAGAACAAAAATAATTGGAATTATATTTTTTATTATAATTTCATAAATAATAATTTAATTAAGATAAAACTTTAATTATATATATATTATAATAATTAATAAAATATTAGAGTTTTAATTAATAAATTTATTTGAAAATATTGATTTCAAGTTAAAAAAAATTTTTTAAAAAACATTATAATTTTAATTATAAATATATATATATAATATGGATGAAAATTAAAATTTTACTATAGAAAAATTTTTTAAAGAATTAAATATAAAAATGAATAAAAATTTTAAACTTATAAAAAAATTATAAAAAATTTATTACACATTATATTTAATAGATGTTATTAAAATTGATTTGTTTTTTATTATATAAAATTATTTTTAAAAAATCTTTAAAATTTTTAAAAACTTGGTTTAATATAAAATTTATGTTTTTTCGTAAAATTTAATAAAATTTTAAATTAAGTTAATTATCAAATAATTTTTTGTACTTAATAAAAAATAATAATTATTATATTATTATCATTATAACTTTTATTTAACAAATCTATATATTAAAATAATTTTAATAATTTTTATTATTTTTTATTTTGTAATATATCAAAATTAATTGTTTTTTTAAATTAAATTTTAAGAAAATTTTAATAATGTATTTTAAATACTTTATTAATCAAACTTGTTTTTTATATTCTTAAATACATTAATATAGATTTTTATCTTATTTTATCAATTGGTTATTGAAATATTATAAAAATAAAAATTAATGTTGTTCAATTATTTTTGTTTTATATTATAGATATAATTTTATTTGATTTTATTAAAAATTTATTGAATTATAAATAAAAATAAATATATAATTTTTGTTTAAAAATTTTCTTAATATATTATAAATAAATTACAATCTATATATCAAATTTACTATAAATTGATATGTATACATATTTTAAAGATTAAAGTGTATATATATATAATCTTTATTAATTATTATTGAAAATTACATTTTATATTATATAAATAAAAATTTAAAAAGTTTTGTTATATACTACTATATATGTATTATATATAGTATAGTATAATTAAATATAATTTATTTCTTATTTTTATATACTTTTTTTATAACTTTTATATTTGTAAAAAATTTAATTATAATATTAAAATAATAATGGTATTTATTTTTTATTATATATTTAATTTTTTATATTTTATAATTAAATAATTTAACATAATTTTATATTTTAATAAACAAACAAACAAATTTCAATAATTATTAAGTATAATATATACTATATATATTTGATCTATTTTGATATTTAATTATAATAGTATTTTTATATTTAGATTATTATAAAAAGATTAAGCTTTTTACATAAAAGATATTGTTTCTTTCTTATTATGCAATATACAAATAAATAAAAAAATAATGCTTACTTAAAAAAAGATTGAATCTTTTTATTACTTAAGAAAATAAATAAAAAAAAGAATTATTAATAATATATAATTCATATTTTAATTTTCAAATTCTATTAATTTTAATATTAAGATAAACTTGTGAAAATTATTTAAAATTATAATTAGCACCATTTATTTGATTTTGTTTAAAATGACAATAAATTATCGAGTGTATATATTGAAATCAATTTTATTTGTAAAATCGATTTTTATTTATTATTAACTTTTAATTCAGTTTAATTTGAATTTAAATAAAACCGCTTATCAATTCATATTATATTTAAGACCAATGTGACGTTATTTTAAATTATCATATACAGTATATGATGTAAAAATCAAAATTAATAATTATAGAGTCATTATATTTGTCATTATTATATAAACGGATTAAACCAATATGAGTTAATTGAATTTAGATTCGAATTTGAATGCATTTATTGATTCTAATATCTAAGACTTGCTGCTATTTAATAATTAAATTGGGTAGTTCGCTATCTATAATATATAAGTAGAGTCAATTTAAAATATTCTAAATAGAAAAGAAAAAGTAATGATAAAAATTATTTACCGTAGCAATGTGATTTGGTGCAAGGAATAAAATCACTTGCATAAATTGTTTCTGTATGTGTTTGTACATACGAATTTTCCTTATTTTCTAATATTTTATTATCGTAGCTGACACCGTCATCTGGCACAATGCAATCAGTTAATTCAGCTAAAATTTTTTCATCATTTTGCCATTCTATAAAAGTTCTGCCAATTTCTTCAGCAAGTGGACGATTTTTTGGATTTCCATCCCAACATCTTTTCATAAGATCTATATAGCTCTGCGGTGTACCTTTAATAATAGTTGGTCGAAGGCCATCACATACTTGAATTTGAAATTGAACTCGAGATTCATGATTAAAAGGAACGGTTTTTCCAACAGAAATTTCCCACATTATTATGCCAAATGAGTAAATATCTGATGCCAAGGTATACTTAAATCCACAAAGAACTTCAGGTGCAATGTATGGTAAAATCCCAAAGACACCTTCAGATTCTGTATCAGTCGATATCGAAAGACCTAAATCAGCAATATATGCACTATATAAATTGGACAGTAGTATATTACCACTATGTAAATCTCGGTGAATAAGATTTTGTGAATGAATTATTTTAAGATCGGAAGCAATACTAATTAGCAATGTCAACTTATCTTTCCACGATGTTTGTGCCACTAAATGAAGTTTACTACGCAAGGAACCCATTGGCGCGTATTCAGTAACAAGAATAAAATCTTTAGAGATCTCGTCTCTAGATATTCCAAAACATTTTAAAAATGTGAAGTTTTTATATCCAATATCGCAATATGCTTTTAACTTTGATGTAAGAAAAAGGTTAGAAAAGTAAAATAGTATAACGTCTAATTTTATAATAGAAATACCTCTTTCATAAACTCCTTATTATTATCTCTTGATCCGTGAAGTAATTTAAGCGCAATACCTTTAGTACCCCAATAGGCATGAAACACTGTTGCAAATCCTCCTTGCCCTATCTTCTCAATTTTTTCAAATTCACTATAAGAAATCCAACGTAATGAATATTTACTTTCAGAAAGCATTTTTTTAACTTCATTGTTAATTTCTGAGTTTTTGAGCATTGATTCATTCGAAGCTAAATAGATAGACTGTTAAATTATGAATTAATAAGATGGAGTAATGTCACCATATTTACCCAATGATTGATTTCTTTCCCTAATTGTTTACACATCGTTGTTACTTATGATAGCTATGATAATACTGCAGATTAAATAATTTACTTACATCTGATACCAATGCGTAGCCATTTGTAAGTTCCTCGTAACTCCTATTCCATTTCTATATAGTGCAGCAACCACATACATTCCAGCTACATATCCCATCTCGGCTGATTTTTGAAAATATTCGAATGCCTTGTGTTCATCCTTTTCAACTCCAATTCCATAGAGATAACAATGACCGACATTGTATATCCCTAATGCATTACCCATCTCTGCTGATTTTTGATAATATTCGAATGTCTTATATTCCTCTTTTTCAACTCCAATTCCTTCATAATAACAATGGCCAACATTAAATGTCCCTAATGCATTACCCATCTCTACTGATTTTTGATAATATTTGAATGCCTTGTGTTCATCCTTTTCAACTCCAATTCCATTGAGAAAACAATAGCCGACATTATGTGCCCCATATACATTACCTATCTCTACTGATTTTTGAAAATATTCGAATGCCTTGTGATCATCTTTTTCAACTCCAATTCCGTTGAAATAACAATGGCCAACGTTATATGTCCCTGATGAATTACCCATATCTGCTGATTTTTTATAATATTCGAATGCCTTGTCTTTATCCTTTTCAACTCCAATTCCTTTTTCAAAAAAATAGCCAACATTAAATATTCCATCTATATAACCCAATTCGGCTGATTTTTTAATATATTCGAATGCCTTATGTTCATCCTTTTTAACTCCAGTTCCTTTATGATAACAATTACCAACATTACATATTCCTAATACATTACCCATCTCTGCCGATTTTTGATAATATTCGAATCCCTTGTGTTCATCCTTCTCAACTCCAATTCCATTGAGATAACAATTACCAACATTATATGTTCCTAACGCATTACCCATCTCTGCTGATTTTTGATAATACTCGAATGCCTTATGTTCATCCTTTTCAACTCCAATTCCATTGAGATAACAATATCCAATCTGATATATACCATAAGAGTTTCCAATATCGACTGATTGTTGATAATATTCGAATGCCTTGTGTTCATCCTTCTCAACTCCAATTCCATTGAGATAACAATTACCAACATTATATGTCCCTGACGCATTACCCATCTCTGCTGATTTTTGATAATATTCGAATGCCTTGTGTTTATCTTTTTCAACTCCAATTCCTTTTTCATAAAAATAACCAACCTGAGATGTGTCATCAGAGTTTCCAATGTCGGCTGATTTTTGATAATATTCGAATGCCTTGTATTTATCTTTTTCAACTCCAATTCCTTTTTCATAAAAATAGCCAACCTGAGATATGCCATCAGAGTCTCCCATATCGGCTGATTTTTGATAATATTCGAATGCCTTGTTTTCATCTTTTTCAACTCCAATTCTATTGAGATAACAATATCCAACCTGAGATATACCATAAGAGTTTCCGATCTCGGCTGATTTTTGATAATATTCGAATGCCTTGTGTTCATCTTTTTCAACTCCAATTCCATAGAGATAACAATTGCCGACGTTATATGTCCCTAATGCGTTACCCATCTCTGCTGATTTTTGAAAATATTCGAATGCCTTGTATTCATCTTTTTCAACTCCAATTCCATTGAGATAACAATGGCCGACATTATATGTCCCTGACGCATTACCCATCTCTGCTGATTTTTGATAATATTCGAATGCCTTGTGTTCATCCCTTTTAACTTCAATTCCTTTATCATAACAATATCCAACCTGAGATATACTATCAGAGTTTCCCATCTCTGCTGATTTTTGAAAATATTCGAATGCCTTGTGTTCATCCTTTTCAACTCCAATTCCATTAAGATAAAAATATCCAACCTGAGATATACTATTAGAGTTTCCAATCTCGACTGATTTTTGAAAATATTCGAATGCCTTGTGTTCATCCTTTTCAACTCCAATTCCATTGAGATAACAATATCCAACCTGAGATATACTATCAGAGTTTCCAACCTCGGCTGATTTTTGATAATATTTGAATGCCTTGTGTTCATCTTTTTCAACTCCAATTCCATTAAAATAACAATTACCAACATTATATGTCCCTGATGCATTACCCATCTCTGCTGATTTTTGATAATATTCGAATGCCTTGTGTTTATCCTTTTCAACTCCAATTCCTTTTTCATAAAAATAACCAACCTGAGATATGCCATCAGAGTTTCCAATCTCGGCTGATTTTTGATAATATTCGAATGCCTTGCATTCATCCTTTTCAACACCAATTCCTTTTTCATAAAAATAGCCAACCAGAGATATGCCATCAGAGTCTCCCATATCAGCTGATTTTTGATAATATTCGAATGCCTTGTGTTCATCCCTTTCAACTCCAATTCTATTGAGATAACAATATCCAACCTGAGATATACCATAAGAGTTTCCAATCTCGGCTAATTTTTGAAAATATTCGAATGCCTTGTATTCATCCTTCTCAACTCCAATTCCATTGAGATAACAATTACCAACATTATATGTTCCTGACGCATTACCCATCTCTGCTGATTTTTGATAATATTCGAATGCCTTGTGTCCATCCTTTTCAACTCCAATTCCTTCATCATAACAATATCCAACCTGAAATATACTATCAGAGTTTCCCATCTCTGCTGATTTTTGATAATATTCGAATGCCATGAGTTCATCCTTTTCAACTCCAATTCCTTCATTATAACAATATCCAACCTGATATATGCTATCAGAGTTTCCCATCTCTGCTGATTTTTGATAATATTTGAATCCCTTGTGTTCATCCTTCTCAACTCCAATTCCATTGAAATAACAATGACCGACGTTATATGTCCCTAACGCATTGCCCATATCCGCTGATTTTTGATAATATTCGAATGCCTTGTGTTCATCCTTTTCAACTCCAATTCCTTCATCATAACAATATCCAACCTGAGATATACTATCAGAGTTTCCCATCTCTGCTGATTTCCGATAATATTCGAATGCCTTGTGTTCATCCTTCTCAATTCCAATTCCATTGAGATAGCAATGGCCGACGTTATATGTCCCTGATGAATTACTCATATCTGCTGATTTTTGATAATATTCGAATGCCTTGTATTCATCCTTTTTAACTCCAATTCCATTTTCATATAAATAGCCAACATTATATATTCCATCTATATAACCCAAGTCGGCTGATTTTTTAATATATTCGAATGACTTATGTTCATCCTTTTTAACTCCAATTCCTTTATAATAACAATTACCAACATTATATTTACCTAATACATTACCCATCTCTGCTGATTTTTGATAATATTCGAATGCCTTGTGTTCATCTTTCTCAACCCCAATTCCATGATGATGCCTATATGCTCTTTCTAAATCATTCATCTCGGCTGATTTATGATAATACGGCACTGGTTGATTCTGTAAAGTTTAGTAAGCGTGAAATTATATCTAAATCTTTGATCAACATTTGTTAACTAAACATTTTCGTATACTGTGTCATATTTTTATTGTCATACAGTTATCTTTTGAGACAGTCGCACAATGGGAACCAATTCTATGTTGAACCTGTTACGTATATTTACAGTTATTTAACAGGTAACTCCTTTAGTTTTAGATACTTTGGTAAATAAGTTTCAAAAAAGTTTCTGCTAAAAAAATGTAATAATTTTACAATTTATAAATTTTATATAGTTGCTTTGATTATTAATTGTATAATTATTATCAATTAATTTATTAATATAATTCAACTAAAATTTATTCTTAAATAAATTTCCGGATGACAAGTACTCAATATTAAAAATTTTTTATTATAATAAAAATACAATAAAAAAATTAAATAATAATAATAATAAATGCACAAATAAATGTAAAATAAATGGCATAAAATGATAACAATATTTCATATTTTTTATGGTTTTCAATTCAATTCTTACTGTATCTTGCATTTATCTTTTGTTATAATTTTTTTTTAATATTATATTTTATATTAATTTTTTTTACTGGTGTTATGAATAAATAAATAAATAAATTGATTTGTTTCAAGTTTTGCAAAAAATTGAAAATATATTTTCATGTTATTAGAATATAAATTAAAAATTTCATGTTATTTGATTAAATACTGTATAATTAAAATATAATAAGCTTATTATATATAAAAACAATTGAATTTTAATTTTATAATTGAAAAAAAAAAATTTTTTTTTAATATTAGCATTTTTATTCTTTTTATTTTTTATTCTATTTTTTTACATAACCTTTTTTGTTGTTTTTTATTTAAATTATTATTGTTTTTTTTGTTAAAGTGAGGCATTACTCATTATCTTTATTAATATAATAAAAAAATTTATTACATAATTAATATAATTAATAAATATTAGCTTACTATTAAATAAATATATTATAAAAAACCCTTGAGATAAGAAAAACTTAAGAAACTATTTATTATAAAAAAATAAAAAAAATTTAGACAGAATTGCTATTTGTAAAATTTTAAAGAATAGAATATTGATTAACATAATTGTAATAATATTTATTATATATAGTTTTTGAATATATATATATAAGTTTAATTAAATAATAGTATTATATAAGCCATATATAATAAATAATATTTTAAGTATACATGTTGCTGAAATTTGTAGATCCTTGACGCAATTGACACAATTATTTGATGCAATTAATTGAGTCACTATTAAAACATATAAATAATTGAGTCATGATGCAATTATTTTTGAGGATTTTGGGAATTGAGTTAACAGCAAAATAATTTATGCCACATGTATAATTTTAAGTAATATTATAATTTTTTATATAGATAAAAAAATTTCAAGTTTTTAGACCTGTGAATCTATAGCACAATGGTTAGTGCTCCGCAGGTCAGATTACAAGATAATGGTTCAAATTCTCCAGAGGGTTAACATGGAAACCTCAAACCGGAAGAAATGGATCGGTATCTTCTGATCGCTATCACAAGATACCAAGTTCAGTTCCTAGTGAAGGCAATTGGACTGTCTCAAAATGATATCTGGTGCTAATAACCTAATATGCGCTGTTTCCTATAAAAAGCCAGTTCACATGTTGATTCAACGGGCATTAGAATTGTGATACTAAGAAAAGAGTAGTGGCATAATTATCGTCCGGTAGTGTTACAATGATCGTTGTTAAGTTTGGTGCTTTCTTCCGTTTCTCATGCATAAAGCACGCTTCCTCACATCTTTAGTTCACAAGACTATAAAAGAAACAACCTGTTTTTCAAGATGACCAAGTCAGAGCCACAAAGACTTCTTGTTGGATATGGCTAGTCTGCAACTAATTGTATTAGGATACAGTTCTTTGAGTTTCTATTCATCAGATGATGGGTGGGACTGGAAGGCACATATTCTGGCACATTAGCACTCTACCTATGCTATCAGGACTCCAGTGTTGATAATATAAGAAGAATAGAGGGCAATAAGCCGACCAGTAGGTAAGTCATAAGAACTTTCTCTAGGTAGTTTCATTAGACATAGATAGGTAGTAGTCAGTTCCCATAAAGAAAATATACATATACCATAAATTCTGCTAATAAAACAAGGTGTACGTCAGTCGTTGAAAAAAAAAAATAATAATAATTTCAAGTTTATATATAATATAAATAGTTTATATTATTATAATAACAATTTAATTTGTAGTTCCTATGGGAACTTAGCGTACTGGTATAAGGACTAGTACCTCTGTAAAGAGGTTGCGAGTTCAATACCGGGTGACGGCAGTACATGCCTGTTGGACCAATTCACAGGAGTCATTGTGGTAAGCGTCAGTTGCCTGACTACCATGATACCGTCATCTATAAGGGCCAGTATAAAATATAGACAAGAAACTCATTGT
>CAJVPV010000487.1:0-21594 GCA_910591835.1 Acaulospora morrowiae | reverse complement strand
ACTTGTAGGAGCATTAAAGGTGGAATTGTAGAATTAGGAGTGTAATAATGTTCTGATAATAAACTGTTTTTACAAATTACCACAATTATATTTGTCTTCATACAATTATAATTGTTCCGCCTCTTGCCTTATGATTGTTGCAACCTCAAATATGTTCTCTACAAACTATAGCACACCACATTAGAATTATGTCCTAAATAAAGTGTCTTCCTGCTATCAGCTCTTCGTCCTATGCTGATCTTTGAGGTTGGATTGACATATGACAATAGATATCTGGAGTATCATAGGGCTGATATTTTTCCTGAGTCAATCTTTAAATAGCTAATTGTTGATTTCTGACAATTTTCTGCTGGTATTTTGCTCTTAACTAACCTTATAATGTATCTGGGGAATTTATAACTGGATTTCCAGCTACAAGATTATTATTTGCTGGTACTGAAGTATATTTTTCACCTATCATAGATTTTAAAATATTACACTTAACTATATCATTAAAATCCCCTACATTTGCATTCTCAAGAATTACCATATGTTCTTCAAAATATACCTATAACTGAATAACCTTATCCAAGTATTAATTGGATAGTTATTAACCTATGTAAGGCTGAAATTTTGCTAAAGCAGGTATCATTAATTTTAATACTGGTAAACGTCTTGCTTCTGCCATGTTTAATAGTGAATTATTCTATAGTAATAAAATTTGTTCCTGTAAATTTAAAATTAATTGCTCAGCATTTCAAGTTCTATTTTTCCACATTTTCCATTTAATATCAAGTTATATATTACATAAATATAAATCATTTTTCAATATATCTATTCTGATATGACATTGTTATAATTCTAAAAAATACTGCTGGCATACAACTTTTTCATTATTATATGCAGTAGTTATTAAGTTGAGATCTCCTTGAGTTTGTATTAATTCTGTTTAATATATATCTCGTTTTGCTTCTGCATTATATCTTCACTATTGCTTATTTATAAGATCTATTTGAAGATTGTTATATTTGCGATGTATTTACCATGTTACTCTTTTTATTTGATTGGATAAAATCATTCTATTTGTTTCTGAATTATCCAAATATCCATCAATAGTATCAACTAACTCTGCTATTGTTATCATTTCTTCTGATATATTACTGCCTGAGGAATTTGTTTTCTTATTTAGTATATTTTAAGATTCCTCACTTGAGCTTCAAGTTATATTTATTATTATTAATTTGTTATATAAATGACTTTGTCTTTCTTCAATCTGTAACACTTCTTAAAAACCTTCTTTTATTCTTTGGAGATATGAATCATCTGCTGATGAACCAGATATAAAACTTCTTTTCATACTGGGGACTTCTAACATATCATATAAATTTTAATTTATATCATCAACAATTTGTAATGTATCTCACATATTATGAAGCTTATGCCTATTATGGTAATGTATTAATCTTTTAGCAAAGTTTTGACAATGTAAATTAGCAATATACTTTTTTTGTCAAGCTATCTAGTTATTCTACTCTGTAAGATATTTTCTTAATCTATTATTTTCTTTTTGAAAATTGTCTATCTCTTTTGTCATTTCTATCAACTGATTATAAGTTTGTGATGAATTTTTCTTTTTGAAAATATAAGCTCTTTAATTCTATACTTAGGTTTTTTTTCTCAAATATTAAATTTACCTAATTAATTTTCTCTAATAATGAGATTCTTTTCTTTTTGCTAAATTTCTTTTTTAGATTGATATAGTGATTTTTTTAAGTTAGAAATTTCTTTCTATAATTTATTCTTCTCTTGACTAGAAAATAATATAATACTTTTAAGTTTTTCTTCTAAACATTGGATCCTTTTCTCACATATAATTATTTGCCTTTTGAGATTATAATTTTTGTAATCATAATTTTTATTTGATTGTGCCAATTGCCCAAGTTCCTTATGTAATTCTTGATTAGTTTGGTGAAATTCTTCCATAGTTATTTTTTATAGATTATTAATACTCGAAAGGAATAAAACAAGAAACAAAATTTTGAGCATCTGGTTTATCTGTAATTTACATCGACCTACAGAATGACCATGATTTAGATAAGAAGATTGCAAAACAAAAGCCTACAATTTTTATTGATTCTCAAAAAGCTTATGATTTAGATTGACATCTTTCTTTGCAAAAACTATATTATTGTCCTGAGAGTCTTTATCAAAATACTAAGGGATTATGGGATGCTTGTAAAAAAGCTGGCTACAATATTTCATTTACTGATATAAAAAAATAGCTTGATAGACAGGCAATATATCAAATTTTTTATCCTTTATCAAAGTATATACCTTATGCCAGTTACTCTAAAATCACAATGCAAATACTGTGCACCAATGTGATTTAATCAAAATATTATATGATGAAGATGTGAATACAAATTTACTAGATGATGGCACAATATATTACTATGTACTATTGGCTATAGATTGCACGATTAAATATAAAGATTTCATTTTTTTAATATCAAAGAATAGTAAGAAAGTTGTGAAAGCATTTAAGAGTATTGTCATATGCCAATCCAACCTTAAAGATCAGCAAAAGACAAAGAACTGATAGTAGAAAGATACTTTATTTTGGATATAATCCTAATGTGATATGTTATAGTTCATAGAAGAAGCATACTTAAGATTTACAAGATTATAAGGCAAGAAGCATAATAATTATAATTGTATGAAGACAAATATAATTGTAGTAATTTGTAAAGAACAGTTTATTATCAAAATATTATTATAATCCTAATTTTATCAATTCTATCTTTAATTTTCTTACAAATCTCTTTTCATTTCCTTTACAACTTTTCTACAATTTCTCTATCATTTTCTCCTTGTACATGAAATACATGATTATTTTATTTATATAAAAAGAAATAAAGAATATAATTGGTGTGCTAAATTATTGAGAGTAACAAATAATACAAATATGGAAAAGTTAATGAAAGGCTAATTTGTAATATGTTTCTCAATCTTTTGTGTTTATAACTTAGGGAATTATTACTTGGTCATATAATATAACAATATATTATGATTGGATATTATAAATGTTTGACTGAAATCCTTGATTGTCGCAAAAGTGGTGACTGAAACCTTTTTCCAGATTCTAAGTAAAGTTGTTCAGCAGATAAAAATACTATAGGTCTATTATTAACGAATTAATATATTAGATCGATGTTTGGTGTGAAATTTTCTATTTCGAAAAAGTTAAACTTTTAGATTTAATAATATATTGAATTAAAAAAATACTAAAAGCAATTACTATTTTAATTTAAATATTATTATTAAATACTAGTATAGATCTTGCTTAGCAGACTTTTATTAGGTTTAATATTTATATATATTTATATACAGTATATTGTTATATCAAAACAATATTATAATACCAATTAATTTTATATATACTAAACTATATAAAATTTTTCTATATATTAATTATTGCTATAAACTTTTTTTATTAAATAGAAATTAATACAAATATACCAACGCTCTGTTTATTTGTAATATTGTTGATATATAAGTTCTATTTCTAATTGTGGAATGTTTTAAGGAGAAATTTGAAAATAGAAAACTGGAAATAGTATCTATTTTGGAAAATAGAATTCTTACAAAGAAATTTTTAAGATCTGATCACTTGTAGCTAGATAAACTATTTAATTTCTATCTTTTTTAGAGCTATTAAAAAATATTCAAAATACTTACAACTATATATTTATAATTTACAGTAGTCTTGTAACTATTTAGAAATACTAAATACATTTCTGAAATAAATAGTTATTAAAAAATCTATTACTGGATTGAAATAAGACTTCTTGAAATCATACTTGAAAAGATGCTAAGGTATCACAAAAAACATCACTAAATTATTTTAACTGAAAGTAGATATCTCATAAATCTTATAACTTTTAGCAATTATTATAATACTAATTGAATGATTATTATACTATGATGGTTTTTTTGAAAATTATAATTTCAATATCTGTTGAATTAGTATGTGAAATAACTTCTTATAAAAATATTACTTTTTATAGATTAGAATATTAGATATTATATTAATTTTATTTAATTGCTATCACATAAAGTTAAACCAATACCTTATAATTTGACTTATAAAATATTAATTATTGTATTATGAATTTATAGGTTATTTTAATTTAAATATTTTTATAAAATAGTTTTTAGATTTATTTAATAAAAATTTTAAATAATTGATAATTTTATTTAATTTATTAAAAAAACAATTAATTTTTTACTGATATATATTTTAAAAAAAATTATTTAAAACAAAAAAATTATTTTAGTAATTAATAATTAATAATTTAAAGTTTTTAATTTTTTATTAAACAATTTATATTTAAATAAATTAAAATTTTTTGCAATTACATTAAGATATATTATAAATATTATTATGTAAAATTTAAATAATTAAAAGTAATTTTTATTAAAAAACAATATTTTTTAAATAGAGTTTTATAAAAATTTCCTAAAATTTGTTTTTAAATTTTTAATTTTGTAAAAATCAATTATAAATTAAAAATATTTATTAAATTAATTATGTAAAAATTAAAAAAAAATTTTAGATAAAATAAAAGATAGTTATTTTATCAAATACTATATAAGGTATTAAAATTAATATTGTATAATAGGTATAAAAAAAAGTAATCATTTCTTTTTAAAAAATTTGGATTTATTTTATATATCTTATAATGTTCAAATCAAATAAAAAAATATAAAATATTTATTTACAAAATAATAATAATAATAATAATTAATTTATTTATATCAATTTAAATCTTGTTTATTATATAATTCAAAATGTGACAATAATAATTGTCATTAAAAAAACATAAGCATTATAAGTTTAAAAACAAAAAATTTAATATTTCAAAATTAAAAAATATATAATAAAAAATTATATTTAAAATATGGCAATGAATTTTTATTAATTTTAATAGTAAAAAAATCAAAACTATATAATGTAAGTAATTGCTGTGTAAAATATAACGTAATTGAAAATAACGAATTTTTAATCCTATTACCTTTCTATATATAAGTTTTTACCAAGCTTCAAACAGCTATTATTTATTATAACAATTTTTTTAAAAAAATATAATCTATTTAAAACTTACAATAAAATATATACTTTATATATGCTTATTCTAAATACAACTTGTACTACGTATCAGAGAAGCAAAACCGGATTGTTATGAATTAAAAGAAATTCATTACTGTATCCCATACCATTTTTTTCATACATACCAGGAGTAAAAATATGAGCCTAAAATTTTTTGATAAGTTATCCAAAGACTTTACCGACATACTTAACGATAAAGAATGTTATGACGTCACTATTGAAGTGGGCAACGAGGGAGATAAGAAACTATTTACTTCACACTCAGCAATTTTGCGATTTCGATCATCCTACTTCCGTGAAGAGCTGACTAAAGCCATTATATACAAGAGTCCCATAACTATTATAAAACTCGATATTTCTGCTGAATTTGTTCAAGTAATTCTCAGGTGCGTATAATTTTTTTATATTTGAAATAAAATATATAAGTTAAATAATAAACCTTTTTTTACAGATACGTGTACGGGGGAATCGTTAACTTAGAAGATAAAGACAATAAATTTATATTTAGTCTAATGATAGTTTCCAATCAACTTAAATTCGAAGAATTATCCCAACAATTAGAAATTTATTTTATTGAAAACAAAGCTTCTTGGTTACGTACACATTTCTCATTTGTCTATCATTCAATCTTCAAGAGTCGGAATTTTGAAAGATTGGAAAAATTTTGTAACGATATTATAGTAAAATATCCAAACCTTATATTCGATACCGAGGACTTTACTTCTCTTGACGAAATGGCGTTGGTTACTCTTCTTAAGAGAGAAGACTTACAAATGGATGAGATAAAGATTTGGAAAAAGGTTATTCAATGGGGAATTGCTAAACATCACACTTTATCACCTCGATCAGAAGAATGGACCAAAGAAAACTTCCAAACATTAAAGTTTACTTTGCAAAATTGTTTACCGTATATTCGTTATTCCCAGTTTTCTCAAACAGATTTATGGGATTATGTTGAGCCTTATAAGAAAATTCTTGATAAAAAACTCTGGAAAGACCTCAATAGACGTTTATTATTTCCTGATAGACCCATCAATTCTGTTATTTTACCTGCAAGGTTAACAACTATTCCAAATCTACCAGAAAGAACAGCAGAGCCTTTCTCAACGATCATTATTCTTGATCATGCCGCAGAGATTTCATCATGGGTTGATCGAAAAATTACTACTTATTCATTAAAGGATATTCCGTATGAGTTTCAATTAATTTTAAGAGGAAGTCGTGATGGATTTAGTCCTCAAACTTTTTGGGATATGTGTCATGACTGTGCAAACACGGTTACGATTTTAAAAGTATCGGGAACGGATGAAATTCTTGGTGGATATAACCCCTTAACGTGGAATAAAACAAATAGTGGTTGGGTAACTACAAATGATAGTTTCATTTTTTCATTAAAAAACGGAAACATTCAATATTCGATTCTTAGTCGAGTAAAGGATTCAAGGAGTGCTTATTACAATATTCCTCCTAATCAACAAAACGAGTATGGTATACACTTTGGATCAGGTGGAAGCCTATATATGCGTACACAAAAATCCGATTTTACTCAGGATAAACTAAGTTGGGCTTATTCCACAACCTCATACGTAAAAATGATTAGATCAGTGGATGAGGATTTTTCTATTGTCGATTACGAAGTATTTAGGTTGGTTAAGTTGGAAAATCACTAAAATTCATTAATAACAAGGTTGATACTTGTTAAATTATTAAATAACCACTTGATAAATATTATTAAAAAGGGTTTTTTATACATTTTTTAATAATTATACTGTGGTTATTATATTCTTAAATTTTACTTACAGTGACCAACAAGAATTTTTTATATTTAGAAATTAATTTTTTTGAAAGGTACATAGGTTTCCTTCGTTTTATTATTTTTATAATGGCTGATTGGAAATACTTTTTCGGGTGTATCAATATTACTTCCAAAGTAGCATATAATATTAGCTCTTTTTAATAAATAAATACAATAAATCATAAAAAGTCATAAGGGTTAAAAGTGATAGAATGTATAATTCTTTTATTACTGTATAAAAAATATTTTTACCACAATGGCATTAAAAAATATATTATTTACAATATATTCGCTGAAAGTTTGCAAACCTGGAAAATTTCTTGTATTTGATTTGGAAACAAAAAAAAACTTTATGAAGAAAAGATTGTAAATTTATGTTAAACGTACTTTTTAAGAACTTAATACAGTAGTATTATTTTATTATTTTATTTTGCTAATGCTGTAAATTAATTTTAATTGGTTTGTTTCAATTGAATTTATAATTACGGTGTGGCGCAGTAATTGACGTATTGCGACTTAATATTTCGAAAAAAATAAAAATTTTTACGATAAATATTGTTCAGTGTTTCTTTGTCAGAAAATAAATTATATTCTAAATGGTCCCCAGGATTCAATTCGGCAAGAAATTAGATTCCTGTTGTTAAACGACAGAACAATTTAACGAATTTAAGATAAACGAATCGTTATTTAAAAAGAAGTATCAAGTAAATTTTATCTTAAGTTTAACCAAAGAATTTTGTTAAATAATGTTTAAGTGATAGAAAATTGAAAAGCCTACTGAACACTTGTTGATTTGCATGCACAAATACATGATCTATTGCAATTATTCGGTAAAGATATGACCTATTGTGATTCTTTGGTAAATAGAGTTTATTATGATAAAGGAGTGTCTTTCATCAAAATATTTGTGTTTGACTACAACGTTAATTCATTTGGAAATTCATTTATTACTTAGATGTCTGAGGTAAAGGATACTAAAGGTTTAAAAATTTAAACAAATTACAGTGAAATATTTTCATAACAGACTGTGAAACAATCTTCAATTATATTACGATTGATGATTATATACAGTATTTGGCGAGTTTGACGAGTAAATAACACAATAATAAACAATGAACGACGTAGTATTGGGATACTGTATTAATAATTTTCTTAATTAATTTTATATACATGTATTGGCTATACTCCTAAAAATATGAAAGATACAAAAAATCCTATATGTGTCATATAATGTAGGAGATAAAATCAAACAGTTAAGACGCGACTATAGCCACGTGACCGATAATTAACCGAGCATCTACCTGTAACAATAAAGATTAATTAATGACGAATATGAGAAGACATCATGTAATTTCGAATCACTTACCTTTAATAGCTCCAAAAGTTCTATCAATTTTGATTTTTTTTTTGTTTTCTAAAAGTTTCTATCTAAATGTCTGTTAAAAAATGTATAAAAAGAGAAAGAAATATTAAATAAAGAAGAGAATTCGATCAAGTCAAATCCGCCTCTTTTGAGTTTTCATTGATAAACTAAAAAGTGACGGTTACGCGAATTCTGCTCCCGCTTAGTGACAGACCGCCGCTAACCCGTCACAATAACCAGTTTTTATGCCGTTTCCATGTCACGCCAATTCCCCTATAATACTACTATTCAAATTTATTTCTTCATCATGCTGTATATACCTCACCAAAATAATACTTTGCGCTTTTTCACTGCTTTACTTATGCAACAATCTAACTTCAACAATCCATCTTTATCATTTTTTAAAATATATCTTATGCACACTGTACAACTACTGGTGCTAGATTTGAAATGATTCTTGTAATTTTACCGATTAAATATCAAATAGCTATTCTTACCACATTAATTTTTAATAACATTCCTGGGGATGTTTCCAGTGGTATATCTGATAACTTTAATATAGATTTATAATGATTTTAGAATGCAATTTAACAGTGTTTAAATGTTAATTTTACTTATTTGAGATATAAAGTATGAAGTACATTCCAGAAAGTTAATTTTTCTTATACTAACTTGCTAATTTTAACATAAACTGTAATTATATTCCAAAATCAGATGTAAAGAATATTGATTAATTTATTATCACATGCAAAAAGCAAATTTATTGGTTAATTATAAGATACATTATATGTTTTATAAGAAAATTATTCGCACAAACCGCATTATTGTGGCTTAATTTACAGTGTATTTACTCAAATAGTAAATATCGAATTATAATATATCGAATAGTCTTAAAAAATAATTTAATTTAAAAAAATAGCTTTATTATAACTAAAACTTACATTGGTAAGTTGACTATAGGAGAGATTGGAGGTGATGGTTGGTGATCTTTTAGTTTGAGCCATATGATAGTGATACTTTTTGTTGTTATGAAAGTGTTACTCTCAGTAATGAATCTGCTATAAGAAATTTTAACTAGTCTATTTGAATAATCTGGAGTTCTCAACTCAGGAATTTTGTTAATGTGGATTTTGAGTATTGATAAAGGTGGAGAATCAATAATAGTTTGAAAGAATACTGGCCAAAAAATGCTCCAGAAATTAGGATGTAGTGTGTAAAACAAGGTGTCAGTGAGTTTGAAAACTAGAAGGGTGTTTTCAGCTTTCCTGTATTGAAGTACTATATCGATAGATTGGTTAATCGATAGTGGAGGTGTGATAATTACTTGTAAGTTTGTTTGTGGTGTGGCTAAGAAAGAGTCCAGAAGTTCTTAAGTGTTGTTGAGCATGACATCTGAGTTTGCACGTGTGGTGTGCCAGATAGATTTAACATTGGTGATGTTCATTTCTTTAGTGCATAGTTGCAATGGGCATGAGCATGAAATTATTTTCTTGTTATTCAGCAGGTGGTGCTGACCTCTGATAGTTGTTAATAAAATGGCATTTATTTAGACTTTGAGAAGGTTGATGGAGCTATTAAGTAGAAAGGTCCAATATTTAATATTATATCTTTTAAGAAGAAAGGTAAAATCGCCTTTGATTGTTTGAAAAGTGTTTGGAATAGAAGAAAACCAGTTAGGAGTTGGATTGATAGTTATGTAGCCTCTATATATGTGCAATTCTTTCCATGCTAATTTAGTATTGTGCTTGTAAACGTAAGTATTGTGGACAGTTTTGATATTGGTATAAAATAGAGAGAGAGCGGCAGATTTCTCAAGTCTGTTAATTAGTCCTATTAAGTGTTTATAATTATTTAAATTGAAGGGACATGGAAATAGGCAAACTCGGATCTTGTATCTTCTTGCTAAAATGGTGGCAGAAATAATTCATGACTCTGCAAAGTAGTAGGGGAAGCAAATTGGGCAACACCAGATGACCTGTGCAGCCTGTATCGATGTAATTTCTTTCGAGATAAGTGGGAGGATTTTACTGTTGGTGAGTTTGATGGTGAGAATTTTTATGGTAGCTAGATCACAGCAATTTTGAAGATTGACTATGTTAAGATTGGCATGTGAGTATAAGATTTTGTTGAAGATGATACGCTCAACTCTGAGTTTTGCTTTAATTAGCTTGTTCATTTTCCTTTAAAAGATGGTTATCTCACTATTTGATAGGATTGCTGCATTGATGGCATATTCAAGTTGTGCTGGTATGATCCAGTGAGAGACTTTTCTTGTTATCAGACCATTTCAGCCTTTTTGTGAGGTAATGGTGTTGATGAATTTGTGGATTTTTTCTGAGAGCTTGCTTTTTGTAATAGTGGATGAAGATTTTCCTAAAAGATATATGCCTAAGTATCTAATGCCTTCTTCATATGGGCTAGGTTGAATTTTTTTCCCTCAATGACAAGAAACTGATCTCTCTTTTGGTTTTTTGATTTAAGATTAGTAATTAATTCTGTTTTCTTTTTGTTGCATTTGATAGAATTGATGGATAGAAAAGAACAGAAGATATTTATTGTGCCTTATAAATATTGCATATTTGAGCTAGTGAGAGCGACATCATTCATGTATGCAAGAATTTTGGAGGATGTTGAATATTCTGTGGTTATCCTTGTGATTATAGGATCATAGAAGATGGTCCAAAGTAGAGGAAATAGTGTTTTACCTTGGTCAAGTCCTTTACTGACTGTGAGGGTTGAAGAGATTATAGTAAGTTATTATTTTGAGTCCTCTTTTGTTTAGTAAATTAAGCATAAGTGTAGTGGTTTTTGATGGAATTTTAATTTGCTCTAAGGTCTTTTTTAGACTTGGAAGATTTACAGAGTTGAAGGTTTTGGAGATATCAAATGATGCCACCCAGATTTCTTTGTTAAGATTATTTGCTGTGTTAATAATTGAAGTGATTACTGCGATTGGCCCAGTAGTGCTCTGGTTCTTCAGACCTGTATAGTTAGATTCTGAGATGGCCTTGTACTTTGAGATTTTGATAGCAAGTCTATTGTTAATGATTTTTGTAAAAATTTTCCTGCTTGTTTCGATGAGTGAAATTGGACATGTGTCTGTAAGGTCATGTGACCAGACAATCTTTTTTGGTAGCAGGGTAATTGCTGATTGTTTCCAGAATTTAGGAACTTGACTTAATAACAGTGAGTTGTTAAACAAAGTTTTTAAGTGCTTTTTCACCGTTGTGCTAATGTGAATCCAGGCTTCATATGGAATGAGAGTAAGTCCAGGTGCCTTTTGCTTGGGCAAATTGGCAAATGCTTTCTCCATTTCTAAGTCTGAGATAGGTAATGTGAGGTTATCAAAAGCATTGTTGGGGATGTGATTGAGCAGTTGATAGGAAGCATTTCATTTATTATTCAGGAAGAAAGGTTTTGGATCTAATATTTTCCTGTGAGCTCATCCGGGTTATCATGGAGTTGATTATTACTGCCCATAAGTATTGAAAAATCAAGCGAGAGCTTTAGGTTACCTAAGGCTTTTTTGAGGGCATTTTTTGATCTGGCCCAAAATCTGTGATAATTTGATTCGATTCCTTTTTGTATTTCCAGAGTGATGATTTCATTGAGTTTGACTAACTTTTCTTTAATTAAAATTTTTAGCAGCTTTTTGAAGTTTTTGGTGCATAGGAGTTTGCTGGTGATTTTCTGAAGAGCTGCAACTGCGACTTTTGACAGTTTAAAAGAAAGATTATTGTTGTAATTATTTTTGCTTTTGTTGATTGCTTTTTTTGTTGCTTTTATGGCACTGGTATAGTGCTTCAAGGGGTCAATGTTTTGTGTGGGAACTGTACATGATTTTTTTGAAATGTTATTATTAAGAAAAGTTTTAATAATATTGTTCATGGAATCCCAAGTTGAAAAATTGATAGTTTGACAAGCTAGTTCAATGTTCTCTTGGAAGGCTTTGATGTTTTCAGGGCTAGCTTCCTTAAATTGATAAATGCTGGTATTGAAGCCTACTCTGTTGGGCTTATATTCGAACCAGTCCAGTATAGTTATTACTTGTTTGTGGTCAAAACTTATAGTTAGTTGCTTGTGGACTTTATATGACAGAACTTTGCTTGCTAGGTTGCTAGTGATCTACACTTGATCAATCTTGGAGACACTGGTGCTAGTGAAGTGTGTGTAGTGTTCCTTTTTGTTTACGACTTTGGCTATGTCAATAAATTTATTAAGTTAATGATAAATATGTCTTTTATGTGTTGTTGTTGGGGCATTGATGTGTGAAGCGTATGTTGGGTATGTATTGAAGTCTCCCATGAGGATCAAATGCTTATTAGAATGATCTTTGATAAAGTTTTTAAGTGATTTGACTGCTGTTTTTCTTGAGTCTAGGTCATGGGGAAGATAACAGGACATGATGATAATATCTACTTTGGATTTGAACTTAAGATATACAGCATACCAGAATTCATTGGTAATAAATGTTTTAAAGATATGATTTGAAATTGCTTTGATAAAAATAAGTGCTGCTCCATTGCTGGCCTTGATAGTGGGAAGACTAGAAATGATAGTTATACCGTTTAGAGTTGAGGACAGTGGTTTTGACTTTGTCGCTTTTGTTTCAGAGCAGCACAGAATGTGCCTTTCGCTTGTCATAGATCTGGTCAGTTCCTAGCGTTTTGCATTATTTTTGAGTCCTTGAACATTGAGTTTAGAGATTGTAATAAGGTTTTTGAGATTATTCATTGTTACGAGTGGTATAGTTGTAGTTGTTAATGGTAAGGAAGTTGTGGATAAAAGATTATTTGAATTGGGTAGAAATAATTGACTTGAGTTGAACAATGTTGTACACATGATTATGTAAGTTTGGGAAGAAGAGTCAGGTCTGGGTCAGATGACTCTGGTTCAGCTACAAATTCATTGGGTAATTTCTCAAAGTGAAAGATTTTCTTGAGAAGTTTAATTTTGTTAGTGAGGGTTTCATCCTCAATTATAGGAAGAGATAGTGTAATATTTTGTGATTTGATTGTTACTTGTGCCTTAGCTAGGTTGGGGGATCAGGTAGGATTGGTGAGATCCATTCTCGTGAGATTTCTCCCAAATAGTTGTCTTTGATTTTTTTAATTATCAGATTGAATTCTGGTGACTTCTATTAAGATTGTAACTGGAGATGCTTAGTTCCTCTTCAACCTGTAAGAACTTGACTGGGAGGATAGGTTTTTCTGATTGGGTGATGCCTTCTTTAATCCATTCAGAACTCAGTGTGAGTTTGAAGAAGAATTTGCTTCTGAGCTGTTTAATGAATTCTTTAACTTTGTCTTGTTCAATAATGGATAGAACATTGCCATTGTTTTCGTTATATCAATGGACTGGTGGGAGAGGTATTTTTGGCTTGATGAAGTCTTGTGGCAGCTTTTTCACTGCATAGAGATCGTCTCTTAGAATTTGAACTACTTCTTGAATACTTTCTGGGTCATTGTCAACAGGAAAATAAGAGTGGAGATATTCAGGAAGGTCTGTATAGGATGGAGGAAGGAATTGTTTGGGTGGAGGAAGGAATTGTTTGGGTGGATGAAGGGATTGTTTATATGGAGGAAGGTTAAAGTAAGCTTGGAGAAGTTTGCTTGGGATGTAGTAATGGTCTTTCAATTTGTCAACGAGTTTACGCAAGTTCCTCAGGTCAGCTTTACTTGTGAGGGAAAAGATGCCATGAAGTTCTTTTTTTAGATTGGTTGGATTCTCTGGAAGGTCTGGTCTTTATACAAAAAAGGAGGGTGGAAGTAAATTGAAGTTGTAGTATGCTCTAAGACACTCTGCCACTTCTCTGGTGAATTTTGGTGAAGTGATGGGAATGGCTTTGGGTAGCTTGATCTTAATTGAGGCCAGGATGTTACTAGGTAACTCTGAAAGATTAGATAGTTTCATTTTGATATGTTCTTCACACTTGTTATACAATTCTTGATAGTCTATTTTAGCAATTGCGGGGTCGAAGAAGAAGTTGAAGCTGTATTCCAAGAGTTGAGCAACTTGCCAAAATTTTAGTTTTGTAAGGTCAGTTGATCTGAGATAGGCTGCGAAAAGTGCTTTGTTGATAATTACGCGGATTTTTTTTTTGGTAGTTCTGATGATATACCCAATATTGTTTGCTTTGAGATAGTTTGCTTTAAATTCATTCTCAATTTTTTCATATTCATGTTGGTGTTGTCCTTTGATTAGTTCACTGTTTGTGAAGGTTCTGAAGAAGTCTCTGTCTCTATGGCCAATTTTTGAGAAGATAGCCTTAAGTGATGATCTGGTGGACCTTTGAGGTCGTTTCTGAACTTGATAAAGAGTTTGAGTATATCCTCTAGGGTTCTGAAGCAAATAGTTATCTCTTTGCAATATGTGAGAATCTTGGTTTGTTCATTTTCTGAAGTGTTGCTGCAAATGTTACTGCTAGGTTGACTATTGGTTGTGATTAATAGTGTAGCTTCAGTTTCATCAACCCAAGAGGAGGGGTTAGTTGTGGATTGCAGATGTGGCTCAGCCCCTGTAGAAGAATCATCAATTTCCATTTCAGTAGTGTTTTGTGTATCACTTGGGTTAGTATTATTCTCATATGAAGATGCAGGAGTGCATGCATTGCTTGTTTCAGATTCATATGAATTGTGTGCTGGGTTATTGTCAATAGGTATTACAGGTTCAGGAGTTGATGCAGGAATTGTTGCAGGAGAAGAATTAGACTGCATACTATTGTCATCGATCATTTTCTCTGTGGGTGCAGGTGTGTTTGATGGGGGTAGAGGCATCCTGGTTTTTCTTTCAAGAGTAAAAGTTTTATTTTCTTCAAAAGTGTTAATGTTAAGTTTCTTCCAGGGGATGTGCAGGCCATAGTTGAGATTATGCTTCATAACTTCTCTCATGATATCTGTTCTGTCCTTGTCTGTTAGTTTGAAGGAGTATTGGAATTCCATGAAGTAATTTAGGTCTTCCAGGGGCATTGGTTCTGGCAGGGTTATGGTAATGAGTGTAAGTATAGGTAATAATTTGGTTCTTTGACATTCCTCAAAGGTGGCACTAATGATATTAACCCTTTCTAGTTCACTTTGTAGAAAGCGGACAGGTGTTATCCATACTTTAAAGAAATTTCCCAGCCTGGAGAGACAGATTGATTGGGTAGGAGTAGAGGCAGAAATTTTTTTTGTTTTGATGTTTCTATAGATAATAATGGCTTGAGGGCTTTTAATATTAATAACAAGTATGTTAAGAAGGACGTGCTTATAATTAACTATTTGACCCTTGGGAAGGGAGAACTCTTCAGGATTTTTTGTTTTTTTTTTCCACGAAGAAATTTTGGGCTTCCTAATTTAATAATTTTTTTGTGGTGTGAGTGTGTTTGGGAAAGAGTTTTTGGAGCAATTTATTATTATTTTTTTTAAACAATTGTTAATATAACAAAAATATATTATATAATAAAAAATAATAATATAATAATAATAACATTATTATACAATATAAATTAATACATATGTATTATAATTTATTTGTTTAATTTTATTAAAAACAAGTATCAAATACAAAATATTTATTAAACTTAATTTATTATTTTTATAATAACAATATTTATAATCAATTATTTATAAATCAATTATAACTTTATTACTGAATATGCTTATTTTTTTGTTATTCCACCACAAAGCTGCCACCAAATAGTCATGTATCTATGAGAAAATCAATCAATTCAGTTACGGCAGCAGTAACTATTTTGCTACAAAATCTCTTCAATTAAATAGCAATTAAGAAATTTTAAATTCTCTACTAAGTTGTCACCAAATCACTATAAGATTACAGTGATTTGGTTGCGATTACATATAAATTTATTTGGGAATTGTCTTACAATAATTGGGCAAACAATATAATTATAATTAAGTAGCAATGTAGTTGCAAATTTATTGAGATTATATATTAATGTAGTTACAAATTTATTGCAATTAAGTTATGATTATGCAGTGATACATTTACAATTAAATAGTAATGTAATTTTGATTGAACAGTGAAGTAGTTACTATTATATATATTATATATCTATTAGATCACATTAAAAAAATAATTATTTATTAAATAATATATATTTGATAAATCATAACCATTAATGCACTTTCTGAATATACAATTGTAAATAAAATTAATACTATTCACCTGGTCAACCACCATTAATGGATAAATCTGTTGCTAACTTCTATTTCTTGCAAATTGAATCTTATAAATTGAACATTTTAGTATTCTATTTGTTTGTTTGGTTTTTTTAAATCAATCAATCACAATAAAAATATAAACATGTTCATCATTATATTCACGACTGAAAATGGCTTGAATCTTTACATAATTCTCACCTTCTTTGCTAACATTGATAGATACAACATTTTCAAGATACAACAAACATTTCCTGGGAATGTCATGATCATTCTTTTTTAAATAAGTTGCACTCTTATAGAAACTTATTGCTTTATTAATAAGAGCCAAGTTATTTCCAAAATCATTATAAGAAAGCAATAGCTCTGATCTAAATTCTGAGCCATTCATTTGACATGATACCATTTTTTCAAGATTTCATTGCAGAATTTTTTTTCTTAAGCTGATATTAGAAATATATTCTACTTATAAATGAACTAAATTTAATAAATTTAATTAGCAATATTGATTAGACATTTATTTAAATTATAATAATTAACCTTTGATATTATTATCTTCATTACAATCAAAATATTTATTAGCAATAAACCAATTATAAAATAGCCTTTCGACACCTCGCAAAATATTAACAAAACCTTAACTATTTCTTAAGAGCCTGCTGTCAATTCCACTATTGATTAAATTCTGAATAGCAAATAATGTTGTGTATTTTTTTACTCAATCCAATATTAATATTTTTATAATTAGTTCGTAGTACTATGCTTTTAAAAATTCAATGGATAATTTCTTTTATGCCAACCCTGATATTAATAAGATTAGCAAAGGTTTATATATGTAATAGTAAATGATAATTGATGTGAAGATTGGGAATATTTTTAAATTCTTCAAAAACCTAAAAATAAATATTTATTAATAAATAGTAATTAATAAAAAAATCTGATAAAATTTAATTGCTTGAACTAGGATTTTCCATTTCATCTCTAAGCTTTGTTGAAGATCCCTATAATCCTTTTCAGAGTATTCATTCTTAAATGTTAATCTTATTGATTTGAAAATCAAGATATAGCATTTTATTAAAGACTTTGAAACCAAATCAATGTGATTAGTATATTTTTGTTGCTGAATATTCATCAATTCATTGTCTTTCAATAAAAAGTCTTTAAGAACCAATTAAGGATAAATGGCATTACTATTGATAGTCGAAGGTAATCAGATATCATGAAACCTTCATAGTGACTTATTAGATTAGACAATTGTGACCATTGTATTAGATGCTCAAATTTTTTCCAAGTTTTAATAAATATTCTTTGACTTGCAAATGAAAATAAGTTTACTGTTAACTTTAAAAATTACATTATTTTTTCTTTAGTTGTATAATAAATATTATATAGTGTTCGAAAGTATTGGTTTCACATTAATTGGCTTAATATTGGAATTTTGTTACACAATCCATATTTTGTTATTGGTTGTTTGCTTTTTTGTAAAATAATTGCTGATGAAGTTTCTTGGAATTGTTTATTAGTAATATGCCGATATCTTCTTAATTTTATGATATCTAAGTTATCACTTGTTGATTGATCCTTGGAAATTTGACAAGTTATGTATTCTTTATTAGCCCCATGTCATTTAGAGCCTGCAAGATCATTTCCTTATGAAAGATTAACTTTAATCACTTCTAATCCTGCAGTAATCCAACAATCTCATTCTTGGATATTCATAATTTGACTATGTTTTAGGGCCTTCATCTCCATAATAAAAGATTAAATAAACTTATCAAAGTTTCTGCTAAAAGGTACAAATATCAAAGAAGGTAATTTTTCAATAATTTTCTTATAAATATAGGCATATTACCAAATTGGATGTAAACTCCTCCAAGAGAATGATATATATTTCAATATATCCTAAATTATAGTAAGATAAATTGACAAATAGTTTGAAAACTGGAAGTTCAGAGTTTGGTAATGAAATAGTGAAGACATATTCAGCAAAATATTAATCTTCTAGTGAAATATTTTGAATTTTCCAATGTCCCTTGAACTTGTAAAGAATTTCACTTATAAGTAATTAGAAAATTTATTATCTTTATCATTTGAAAAAGATATGTTAACATGGCTGATAATTTATTATGAAAAAATCAAATCAATTCCAAGAAATTGATCAATTAATTATACTTCATCCAAAAAAGTTTTTGATTATTACTACAAAATATTTCGAGAAGTTCATAATTTTTTGAATCTTTAACTTTAAGTTGTTATTTGATAAAACAATTGCTTGGATATGTCCTTTTCTTTTAATGATATCTTGATAATAAATATATTCATTCAAATAATATATTTCTAAAATTTTAAAGTTTAATTAACAATTTTTTATATTAAATTAATAAAACAAAATTAATTAATTTACCACTGCTGACTGTAATTGATTTTTGGCCAAATAATGGTGACTCTGCCTATAAATTACCATATCAACATTTTGATTTGTTGATGACTTCTTGATCCAGACCGAAATACATATATTTCATTAAAGAAGAATTGTTTAACATATATCAAATAATATTTTTAATAAATAAATAATAAGAATTCTTAAAATTCTTAGATTTTGAAGAAGTTTTTTTAACAGAAATTTTAACAAGTCTTGAATAGATTGTCATAATAGGAAGTTTTTGTCTCTATAATTGAAATCTTCAAATGTTCTTTATCATATAATAATAAATAAATTGAGAATAGGAAATTATATCAACAAGGTTATCATAAGCATTGGTAGTTAAATTTTAAATTAATAAGTTAGTTTGATTCCAAGAAATTTAAATAAATAGATCTTATAAATATCATGTTTCTATATCCAGCAAAAGTCAAGTTTTCAAAGTATAGTAAAAACACATATATATTTGGCAAAGTCTCAAAGTCTTGTGCTTTATCTGCTATTTCTTCATAAAATTGTAAATGTTTATTAACTGATTCACTGCTAGATTCTTTCAAAAAATTCTCATTAACTAATTTACTACTAGATTCTTCCAAAAAATCCTTATCATCGCATTCTTCAGAAAAAATTGCTATTGAATTCTTAGGTAAAAAGATTAGATTAATTTAAATTCAAATATTATTAAAGCTTATTATCATTATACCTGATTTCTCATATTCATTGATTGATTTTATCAATAAATGAATAAAATTATTAGTAATCATTTTTTTAATTAAGTTCTATTAATTATTTTTTACAGTGGTGGTAGAAAAAACTAACAATTATATAATAACAAATATCTTGTTAGTTTTTTATTTAAAAAATTTTTTACTTTAATATAGTGAATCATGCAACATTTAGATTATATATATCATGATTTTAGTAATTTATCTCGTGACTCTGATTTTCTAAAAATAAATTTATACATTGTGGCATAGACTGTACTAAATTAAGGCATATAGTACTATCGATACCCTCCCATTCCCTTGTCACAATCGACATAAAATTCATTTAAGTAATAGTTTTTTTTTCACAAATCATAATATCGATCTTTTTTTCTACTCATTTTTTGATTATTGCTCACAAATTCTCAATCAGATTAAGATCTGATGAATAGGACGGCCAGTCGAGGAACTGCAGACAACGTTCTTTGAGAAGAGTGATCATGAACTTGGCTGTATGTTTAGGATCATTATTCTGTTGGAAGATCCATTTACGGCCAAGAACCTGAAATGCCTGCATAAATAAATTTTGTGTTAGAATTTCTCTATAGAGCTTTCTATTTATATTCTCAGTGAATATGTAAAAACCAATGGTTTCCTTTGCGCAGAATGCTCCCTACACATGAACCTTGAAAGGATGCTTCACAATTCCACAGGTTGATCTTGATTCTCCTTTTTTATAACAAACTTGTATCATATTACAAAACATTTGGAATATTGTTTTGTTGAAAAAAATGACTTTATTCCCTAGTTTTCTTTGGTAGGTTTCTGCCCAAGTGACGTGACGAATTATAACAGTATTAGTGAGTAAAAGAATCTTACGAGGGATGCAAACTTTGTACCCAAGCTTCTGAAGAGTTTTTCAGACTGTTCTAGATACAATACTAAGACCAGAGTAGGTTTTTTTGAGTGTTTCAGATATTTCAATGCTTGACACACATTTGTGAGATTTTGCAAAATGGCAAAGGTAATGCCATTGGATTTGTGTAAGACAACTTAGACAGCCTGAACAACTCTTCTGTTTTAGATCATTTGTTTTTTTAAGTTGTTTTGCCCATCTATATACAGTTTTTACAGGGAAACCAGTTTTTTCTTGAAGAATTTTTGCTTTATGAATTCCACTCTTCCATAAAAACTTAATAATCAGATGTCATTCTGTAATTGTAGCCATATTCGATACACCTAACTATAGAGCAACCAATTGTTTTATCTTTATAGTGTAAACAAACGATCTATGTTATATTTGGTAATAGATACTATGGAATTAACAGCTGTGTCATTAAAAATTTAAAAAAAAAATTGTTAGTTTTTTATGCCAGCACTGTACCTGTGCCTTCATAAGATAAATTTTTATTAATTGACTCTTCAGAAAACATTAAATTTCTTCAAAAGAAGATAAACTTTCTTTATAGTGTAATGAAGAATCCAACAAATCACAAGAATATTGTTGTCTTAAATAAGTCGATCTTTTAAAATTCTTGAACTTATTTTTAAGAACAATTTATTGACTAGTTTTCAAAAAAACAAACTTTTAAGCAATAAGATTTTTGATAAACTTTTAAGAACAATTATTGAAAACAAACTTTTAAATAGCAAACTTTTTTTGAATAAACTTTTAAGAACAATTTATCAACTAGTTTTCAAAAAAACAAACTTTTAAGCAACAAACTTTTTGATAAACTTTTAATAACAATTATTGATAAATTTATGAAAATAAACTTTAAACAGTAAACTTTTTTTGATAAACTTTTAAGAACAATTTATAACTAGTTTTCAAAATAAACTTTTAAATAGTAAATTTTTTTTTGATAAATTATTAGAACAATTATTGAAAAATTTTTAATAATTAACTTGACATCAAACTTTCATAAACTTTTGTTTGATCAATTATAAAGAACAATTTAATTAATAATAATTGTGTAATAAAAAGTTTAAAAAATAAGTT
>CAJVPV010000486.1:0-21612 GCA_910591835.1 Acaulospora morrowiae | reverse complement strand
AGCTAGGTATAGAAGTGTAGGCAGGCTAGCATTTAACTTGTTGTATGCTTTTTGCACCCAAGAGATATTGTTTCTTTTGCAATATATATCTATTAATATACAAATAAATAAAGTAATGATGTTTACCTATCGGAAAAAAAAAAAATTTATAAAAATTAATAATTATATACTACTTTATATAGATTATTCTGATTATTTATTTCTTCTTTTGATATTCAAACTTAATTAATTTTTGAAAGATTATATATTTTTGAAAATATTAAAAAATATATTTATAAAGAATTAAACATTCTATTATTATTTTATAACTATTTAATTTATATATTAGTATAGTTTAATAAAAAGAAATCTTGATTAGAGAAATTAAACAAATGTTTTTATTTTATTTTGTTCAATTATATTAAAATAAAATTAATTAAAATCAGTTAAAATAGAGTATAATTTAATTTATATATTCAAACATGTTATATTTTTTGCTTTTTAATAATTATTATAATATCAATCAAACTATTGCTTTGCTATTATACTTTTTTTGAAGATTATAATTTTAATACTTGTTAAATCAGCATATTAATTGATTTTTTATAAAAAATAATTAATATAAATTGACCTAACTGCTTTTACTTAAAGTTGAACTGGTATCTTATAATTTAAATTCGAAAGTATTAACTATTATATTATAGACTTAATAAAAAATCTTTTTTATTAATCAAATAATTTTTTATATAAATCTTAAGTTATAATAAAAAATTTTTTTAACTTAATAATTTAATATAAATTTTAAAATTACTTTTTGTTTACTTATAAACTTTAATTAATATATTTTTTTCAATTTAATAAAAAAACAATAAAAAATAATATTATTTATTTCAATTTAATATTTCTTAAATCTATAAAGTTTATTAAAGGTCAATGAAATTTTTATAATAAAACTTTGAATTCAAAGTTAATTTAATCCTGTTCATTAAGTCAAGATTCAAGTTTTACTATAAAAAATTTTATTTGTTTTCAAGTAAACTTTACGAATATAAGAAAATACAATGTTGAAATTATAAGTTATTTTTTATTATAACTTGGAAATTCATGTGAAAAGTTATTTGACTGTTATATAAAAGTTCTGATACAAACTTTAAAAATAAATATTTGTTTATTAAATAACACTATATATTGATGAAATTGATTTTTTCAAAAATTCAACCCTATAATCAATTTGTAATAAAACCATTACACGATAAATCAATATTATATGATTTAATTTATTAAATTCGTAATATGATATTTATAAGATAATAAATTTATATTTTAAAATTTAACTCATTTCTAAAATAGTTATTTATTCAAAGTATATTTAGATAATTTGAAACATTTGACACAGTTCAATATCTATAGAACAACTTGAAATTGATACAAGATTGTACAAAACTTTTATTATTATTATTATTTATTTATATGTTGATAAAAGATATCACAATAAATTTAAATATTTAAAAATGCATTATTGATTTTACAATTTAATTACAATCCAATAATTGAAAGTGAATAAAAAGGATTAGATGGCAGAAGTAAATTTGAGAGTTTGTATCATTTGTTTTTTGAATAGGGATATGGTATCTAATTAAAGTCAAGAAATCTGCATGAACATACTGTATATATCTTATTACGTTGTAAACAATTTTTTATATCGTCAATTAAAAAAGTTCAAATATTAAAAGATGTTATAAAAATTTGATTTTTTAAAAAATAATTTCGAGATTATCATGATCGAATAAAAATCTTCGCGATTAAATATTTATAGTTATATGATATTCCAAGTGAGCATTTTTTTATAGAAACACAAAACGTCATCCTCGCTTCATTTAACCGCGAATTCCAATCATTCAATTATTTTTATCTTTTTTTCATATTCCTCACGAATTATTCATCCATTTCTATTTTTAATTTTTATTGATAAAAGATGTCGCATCTTGCCATTATTAAAATAAAAAAATAAAAATAAAAATAAAAACTAAGTTCAGGCTGTAACGGTTTTTCTAACCAAAATAATAATCCAGTACAGTATACCGTAATGAGAATAATGAGAATACAGAGATCATTATTATTTATATTATAATTATCCAAAACAAATACATCGAGTAATTCATTTCGATAATGATAAACTTTTGTGCACATATGCGCATATGGGGTTTGGATTTGATTCGATTCGACGGTTACACGTCGATTGTGATGCGGTCGTTTATTAAACTTTTCTATATATGCACTCGGTAATAAATAGGATATCCAATTATGGTGCAAGGAACAATTATCTAGTATGGGTATTTAGTCAGCGATATGACTATTAATGTTTAGCAGATTACGTATTGAGAAAATCGAACGTTACACGTTGAAACGCCAAAGGTACAGACTGCGACTTTTTTTTAATCAAAACTCAATCATGTTTTTAATTTAAAAATGCTAACCAAAGATCTCTTTAACATGAGGCACCATGAAGACTAAACCCGAATCATACTTATCATTAGTATTTCTAGTTTTCATAATAATTGGTTGGAATACAAATGGGGTAGAATCTTTTACGCCCCGACCACGCTTTCAACATAGCAGTGTACTTTCCGATTCCAAGTTATTTATACTAGGTGGTAAATATGAAGACCAAGGGGTATCGTCCGAGATATTTTATATAGATCTATCTGAATCTTTTAAAACGTCAAATATACCGTGGAAGAGTCTTTCCCCTATTCCGGTTCAAAGCTATTGCGCAGCAGCAGCTACCAGTGGCCAAGATAATTCGATAATTTATCTTTTTGGAGGAATTATGATTGATCCGATAACTTCCAATCCAAGTTTCAATAGTTTGATCTATGCCTTTGACATTAAAGCAGAGACATGGAGCATTCCGATTATTCACAGAAATCAACCTTCCGGACGTTACGGCATGTCTGCCGCCACCATTAAAAATGCAAAAATTTACATTTACGGGGGAGTGTCTGATCCATTAACCGGAAGCAATTCAACCATATATCCTCGAGAAATGAACATATTGGATTCCATACAATCTTCGTGGTTATTGGATGCCTCTGGTTCAAATTCACCATCAGGAAGAATTTATTATTCCGCTACGATGCTTTCGAGTGGGATCATATATTATATTGGTGGACTTGAACAATCGACAAATTCCTTGAATGTCACAAACATCAATCTGGTATCTTTCTTTCGTTCCATTTCTTCGTCTGAAATTATAACGAAAACTAGCTAATTTCTTTAAAAATTTTCAGATATGGGTTTATGATACCACGAGTGGAAATTGGAATCCCAAGGCAAGCTTATCTTTAATAGATTCGAAACATTCAGCAAGCATATTAATAACATCTTTAATTTGAATGTAGACTGCTTCTGGCAATGGTATTCAAAATAGATACGCGCATACCGCTGTAGCTAGTACGTAACTTGATGATTTAGATTTTAAATAAGTAGATGTCATGATCTTTTGCTAATCAAAAACTTCAAAAAAAGCAACCGACAATAAAATAATAATTTACGGTGGGGCCACTTACCCCGATGGTTCTGGTGTTGCCCCGGTTCTTGCAGTTTTATATATATCCAATTTTACGTGGTATGCACCAAGTGTTACGGGAATGAATTCACCTCCCCAGTTAAAATATCACACAGCTGGAATCAGTGGAAAATATATGATTTTGGCATATGGTAAATAAAGAAAAAGTGTTTTCTTTTTCGCAAAAACTAGAACATAAATATAACAAATAATTTCTTCTATTTCCAATTAGGAAACATAACAGATTCGAATACTCTTAATCCAGAAGTCTATATTGTTGATACGAATAAATACAGTTTTGTTACCGAATTTAAAACACCTGGTTATAATAATTTTCTTACACGCTTGTTGTCCTTACGTATGCGTCAAACAAAGACTAAATTTATTTTTCACGATAATTTAGGGTCAGGTGATGAGGATATTGATGTGGGAAAAATTTTTGGAATAGTGATTGCTGTGGTAACTTGTTTATTAATTATTGTTCAAGTATGGTATTTTGGATTCCATCGAAGGAGAAGGCAGTCTCAAGAACCCGAACTTGTTCGACCACATCAATCAACTCAACCAAGAAACGACGATATTGTCACACATCAATCAATTCAACTAAGAAACGACGATATTGTCACACATCAATCAACTCAACCAAGAAACGATATTATTGTCCCACATCAATCAACTCAACCAAGAAACGATATTATTGTCCCACATCAATCAACTCAACCAAGAAACGACGTTATTGTTCCACATCAATCAACTCAGTCAAGAAATGATGTTATTGTCCCACATCAATCAACTCAGTCAAGAAACGATATTATTGTCCCACATCAGTCAACTCAACCAAGAAACGATGTTATTGTCCCACATCAATCAACTCAGTCAAGAAACGACGTTCGGCAAACAGAGTCACAAAATTTATCGACACCGAGATATCATAATAGTTACCCAGAAGAAGGAAGCATTCAGCCCATTCATCCTACTCAACTTCAGTCTTATGACTATGTAGGAACTTACGGTGGAGATGTTCAGGGTCAACATCCATCACATTATTACCAGAAATCTGATCCGATTATAATTCGAGCTCAACAAAATATACGGAATAATTCCATCCCATTGTTAGCCCAAGCATACTATCCTAGAGAGTCTTTTCGTGCCGATCAGGAAACCCATTCATTTTCGCGTACACATAATCCTGTGGCGAGTTCAAGATTAAATGATTCTCTTGCTGGTTCAAGCTCACAGGGTGATGGACGTAATACAGCACATCCATACTTTGATGGCCATGACATTTATTTGAACGAACCTAATTATCGAACGAACCCTCACATTTATCAATCCTAATACTTACTGTACAGTCGACTTCTTTGATTATTAATTAATCAATTAACATCAATATTCACATTTAACCTATTGTCTTAACATCATTGATAGAAATTTATTATCTTAGATGACAATTCCCTTTTGTTCTATATGCTATATACTGTATAGTTCATTATGTATAATATTCAATGTTACGAACAATTTTTTGTATTAGATATGTCACGTGAAATCTGGTTTATCGAATCATACTCTTAATAAATGATGAATCAGTTTAGCACCAAGTTTTGTTAGTCAAATAATCAACAAATCCTACCAAGTGTTTATGCGAAAACGTATGAGGTAATTTATATTAATCCGCAGACGAATCTGCGATGCACCTACAGATATTCAAAGAAATTATTTCGTGACGTACGACCTTTTTACATAATATTCAAAGTACGAAAAAGTTTATTATGAACTTTTTTTAATTATGCAATGGAGGTGGACCTTAATGACGAGAAATAATTTATCAGAACTAGGCGTTAAAGTACTTTAAAAGGTATTCGCATGAATATTTATTTATAAATCAGTATTTGAATTCGTAATAATCCCTTATTTTAATGCCTATTGCTACACATCATGTTATAATTATTATAAGAAATCTTATGGATGTGGATAATATTTCGGATTATAGTAGTTTGTGAATTTATATAACAGAAGAAGTAATATGTGAGAATGTCGCCCTAAATACTGTAGAGGAATTGGCAGAAACATTGACCATATTGGCCACGACACTATAAACATGATCTTTTAGTAAAACTCTTTGAACATTAATTTTTATGATGCCCAAAATCGATGAAATGCAAAAAGCAAATGTAATGTAAAATGTAACTGAAAAGTTGTCACTTTGAGAATTCATATCAAGAATCTGCCATTATTCTTTACATCAATAAATACCCTTTGAACTCTTGAAAGAAATAATTAAGTGTTGTCCGAAATACGACGGTGATTAGCAAAAGATGCTACTCTGGTTTGTCTGAAGAGGATTATTCGTCGAAAATTTAAGATATTAAGAATAAAGATATTATCGGAGATGATTATAATGGTTGTCCGAAGAATAGGTAAAAATATAAAGATCATGGAGAAAATGAATAATTCTAATAACAAGTTTGAAGGGTAATAGTAGATTATTGGGGTGATCTAAGTTGGAGCTGCAAGACAATGACTAAAGAATAGAAAGGGAAAGAAAAAAGCATAATAAAAACAATGGTGATGATAGAGACACTGGGTGATCCTAATGAGACGAATGATGTAATACACGATAGCTGACTTTGTGTATAAAAAATTTGATAGCAAATTTATTTTAGCTTCAGAATCAATTTCCGACAAATTCAAGATTTTGCCTTTTGTAATGGTGGAAGAGAAATAATATTAGATTAAGTTATACAGTATATTCTTTGAGATTACGCGTATCTCGAAGTCGTTGTCGCGTAATTCTTTTATAATAAATTAAACGTAACGAATACGGTACTCGACAAAGACAGCGGAGATAGAAATTATAGCAGAAAGTATACACAATTTGTTATACGTATGATGTCATTGTATTATACAGAGTTACAATAATATAAAATATGTTATGAATAATGCTTTTTTCAAAATTATCATACAATATACTGTTAATGCCTTTATATTAAACCGATGGTTTCGTTAATTGAAAGTTTGTCCTATAGAATACGTAGTTAGAATAGGTCATTCGTTCTACATAATTACTACTTTTATAGAATAAATTAACGATCGAAGGTCCCGTGACTTCATAGCTTAAAGAAATTTGTTGCAGTAAAAGTTTACAGAGCTATTCATATTTACACGAATTTTCGAGGCAAGTCACGGCATATTGCATGTAGTAAACAAAATTTCTTCATTTATGTATCAACGCGGTTCAAATAATTTAACTTGCTTTTATAAAAAAACAAAAGATTTTTTTTTTTCGACATATAAATAATCCTCGTTAATGAATGCTTTGGCTATTGGTATCTGATACGATACAGCTATCTTATTTCCAATTAACTTATCATCATGGACCAAACCATTTACGATTATCCTGATGGTGACATCAAATTTCTGGTGGAAGGCAGAATATTCTGTGTCCATAAAAGAATTTTATCATCTGCATCAGATGTCTTCAAAGACATGTTCGACCACGCAACTTCTGAAAAGGACGAAGCGGTTTCTACTGTTCCTCTATCACAAGAATCCGCTCAATCCTTTGAATGGCTTCTTTCTATCATTTACCATGGCAGCAGTTTTATCGTGGACAGCAATAATGTGTCGGAAATTATCCGTATCTCTGATAAATTCATGGTTGAAAGAGCGATTGAAAAATCGTTGTTTTTTCTCGACGACAACTTCCGTACCGACCCCCTGAACTCCCTTTTGGTAGCTGAAAAATATAAAAGAAAACCCTTATTCAAGGTTTCATCAAAATTGGTTCTTGACGACTATTACGCGTATAAAAAGGATCCAAACTATTCGAGGCTGTCACCACAAACTTGTCAAGCTTTAGAAAATCGATACAATCAATATGAGAATACGGCCATGTATTTTGACGAAAAATCATTAACCTCAGGATATAAACACACATGTCGATATGCCGACTGGCACAATAAAAAGCTCGAATTCATTATAAGAAATATAATTAAGTTAATCAATGATAATGAAAATGGAAAAATTTATAATATCCGTGTCCACCGCTCCAATATAAAGAGAAACTGTCCGCGGATATTTTGGAACTATCATGTCGAAAAAGTGATCCGAGCTCGATTTGGTAAACTCGAAAATTTAACCGATCGTGATTGGAGAAGAAAATACCTTTACATGTTTATAGAATTGAACGAATAATTCTTGGATCATTTGTTTTTAAACCAATTCGGGTTATATGTTTTGACTCGAGATATTAGTAAAGAATCTATTATTTTTCACTTCTTAATGTTCTTCAAACATGTAATATCAAGTACTTATCAATAAATGACCTCTTCAATATTAAGTAATATTGAGTTTACATTTTTTTATTATACAGTATACCATTAAAATGTAAAATCAAACCCAATACTGTAGAAATAAGAATTTCTAAAGATTTTAAATTTTATAAAATAATCGAATCTAATCTTGATAGTCACCATCGAATTTTATTCGCTTAAAATTGAAGTTCATTGATTGTAATGTTTTTTATTATTTAATCAATGGCCTTATGATGCACTCAATGAAATTCTCGGTCGGTCACAGAAAATATTCGTAATGTGCTGTAGATATTGATATTGATAAAAATTTTTTGTTCGCTTAAAAGTCATACAACAAGGCATATAATTAATTATCTTTTATTTAAATGGATCAATTATTTTTATTCAATAAATCGACATATGAACTTCTTATCAAATACAATCATTTCATATTTTTTTAAAAAATAGATAAAACTTGTCAGAACTTTTTGATGCTTTCAAAATTTGTAAAATGAACAATCACAAACAACATATTTAAATTTTAAATTTCAACTTGCAAATACAAATCTCATGCCTGTCCACTGTCCACTGTATTATTTTGATTGATGATTTCCTGCAGATTACTGTCTTATTAAAATATGAGTATTGCAATAGCTTATAACATTTTGCAAAATATTGAAATAGAAATTTTAATCATTATTAAAAATTACAAAAATCATTTTTTAAAAAAGAAAAGAATTTAATTCTTATATATATTTGCCATTTGATAAATTTTTAATAAAATTTTTAATATATAATGCTAATGATAATTTTTTAAAATTGTTTTTTTTTAATATAACTCTATTAATAATTATTTAAATATTATAAAAATTTATAAAAATATTTTTAAAAACCTATAGTTCAAGGTTACTTAAAAACATTTTTGAAATTTTTTCTTGTTTTATACTTAAAATTTATGTTTAATATACTGTAAATTAACAAATATTGATAAAACAAATTTTCTAAAGTTTTATATACTGTATGAGTTACTACAAAAACATAATATAGTTTTTCAAAATTTTTACAAAAAAATATAGCATTTTAAAAATTATTTTAATTTATTATGCAATAAAAAATTATTTGTTTTATATAAAATTTTATAAATCACTTTTTTATAATCTAAAAAACAAGGTTGTTTAAACTTATCTTATAAAATATTTTTTAGATTTTTTTAATATAATAATTTAATACAAAAATATTTAAAATTTAAAAAATTTATATTGCAAAGAGTAAACAAAAAGTTACAATAAAAAATGTTTGTATAAATCTAACAGATGTCATAATAATATAATCATAGACATAAAATTAACATAAAGAAAATAAAATGCAAGTATGGAAGATTATATATATTACATAATGAATATTGATACTGTGTTATCATGTAATTAATCTATACTAAATAGTGCAAAATCTAATCTTGCTGCAATCAGTCAATATAATAATTGTAAGTGACAATAATGACATTGTAGAAATTGTTCTATAATTATAATATACAATTATACTAGAGTACATTATTTTATATTTAGTATAGTTAGTTCATTTTATATAATAATAAGAAAATATATAAATAAATAAAATATTTTTATTAATAAAAAGCAATGTGAAAGGTAAAAAGAACTCAATCAAATTTCGGGGTGTTAGTTGGTAGCCAGGTTAAAATTAGAGGCAGTGCTAGGGTTAGAATAGCTAATATAGTTAGTCAGACTCTTCATGTAATGATTGTAACTTCAATGTTAAGTTAATAAAGTTCACATGTAATGCACTTTGCCTCTAAAAAAAAAAAAAAAAGAACTCAATCAAATCTTGTATCTCAAATCACTTATTTGTTATCTTAAATTACTAGTAACAATTATACAAATTTCTGTTGACATTAATGATAGACTTGTCAATAGCCCATTATAATATATATCTTTATTATATAATAAAAAATTTATTTGTTTTATATAAAATATAAAATTTATTTTTTTAGATTTTTTAAAAACTTTTTGTTTATGCTTTTCTTATAAAGTATTTATATAAAAATTTTCAAAATATACTTGTTTATAACAATTTAAAATTTTTTTTAAATATCTATGTATTATATAAAATCTTAAAAAATATTTATTTTTTAATAAAATTTATATTGTATTATTTTTAAGTTTTAAAATATATTTGAAATAAAATTTTATAAAATTTTAATAATTTTTTTATTTAATTATAATATAAAGTACAAAATAATTTTTTAAAAAAAAATTATGAGCCACACTGTAAATATTTGCATATTTAAATTGTTATATCATTATTTACTATTATAAAGCTTCTATATATATTTATAACATTTTGTTAAAATAAAAAATTACTAAGATCTATAAAATCATTTATAACTTTTTGTTTTATTTAATTTTTATATACAATATACTGTATATATTATATAAAATTAAACTTATAAACCTATAACTTAATAAAAAATAATTTTTTGTACTTTTATCTTATTCAATATTAATATTATTTCTTCAATTTTTTTTTTAATATTTATTTTTAAAATATTTTTTATTATTAATTTATTATTATATTATTAACTTACAATTTCTGTATAATTATTTTTTCAAATTTAATATTCATTTTTTTTTAATAAATTATAATTTTTTATTTAAATATTTATATAAATATACTGTATATTTGTGAAAAAATTTTTATATTTCTTAAAAAACCTAGGTTAAATGCTAACTTATCAAATAAGTACTTGTTATCCATTATATTGTGGACGATAAATAATTATTCTAGTGAATAATTGGCTTTGTCATTCATAATTTGACTAATAATATAGTTATTGGATATATATGACATAAGTATTGTTACATAATTTTAAACTTTTGCTTAAACTATTTTATTTAAAAAATTTTTTTCAAAAAAAATTACAATCAAACAAACTTATGAATTCTACTCAAGTTTTATAACTTCTATCTCAAGAAGAAATAAATCAATTACAACAAGTATCACTTGTATCTAATACTAAAAAAAATATAGCAAAATGGCTTCAAACTATAGAATGATTTAATAAAAATTGTGATATATTTCAAGTTATCAAATTAATTGACTCTGTTATCAAATTTGAAGATTATTTATGTCAATTTATAACCTAGTTACAAAAAAAAATGGTTTTGATTATACATGTTTCCTTATTACCATAAAAGAAAATTTAATCGACAATATGATTTTGAATTAAATATAATTCTCAATTACTTACTAATTGTTACTTAATAATACAAACATAATATGATTTTTGAAAAATATTTGAATTAAATATGAACACATGTATAGTTCTGATTACAAAGTGGAATCTGTTCACAATTGCTATAATGTGATTAATAGATATCTTCAAGATTATAGTATTATTCAATCAATAAAAATTTGGAATTAATATTGATTTCCTTACACACTTCATATTTTGGATGGAAAAATGTGAATTTTATAAGATAAAAGATTGGGTGATTCAAAAAAATCTGATGGATTATCTTTAAAAGAAATTAAACAAATACTTGATCACTTATATATGAGTATTAATAATAATGAATTACCTATTCATCAAGTTTTTTTCTGATTATATTTATTATGTGGATTACAAGGTGGAGATGCATATCGAATTTGTAGAAAAGATTTTGAATGTCACCAAGATAGAGGATTAGAACTTGTGCTACATAAAGAAAAAAATAATCAGAGTGGTGCTTTTTATAAAAACAAGTATGGAAAAACAAATTCTTGATGTATTTCTATACTACTGGACTTACCTAGTAATTTATATACACAAATAAAAGATATTTTATTTTTTTTATCAAAATTACCTGATTCTTCTTTATTATCAGATCCTTTATTTCATGAAACTTATAAAAGTCAAAAAGATAAATATAATTAAAATATTTAATTTATTATTTTTATTTTTTAAGATCAAATGCAACAGTTTTTTATTAAATAATTAATATTTAATTTATTAATATAATATATTTATTTTTATTATTATTAAAGATTTTCAAAAAGGTTGTTGGTATAAAAATACACATATGGGTTATATGAAACTTAGAAAAATGATGAATGATATTGCAACAAATACTGGAATTAATTTGGATAATGGACGAAAAATTACAAATCATTCTTGCCATCATACTGTAATTCAACTTTTAAAAAATAATGATGTTTCCGATTCTGAACTTTAATCCTTTTCTGGTCATCATTCTCGTGAAGGTTTAACAGATTATTGTCAAACTAGTGAAGATTAACGTATTTTAAATACTGCAATGTTAATTTCTTTTTTGACACAAGAATTAGATTTGAATGAATATGATTATTATAATAAACAACAAGGTAAATATAAATTTAATTAATATATTATATAATAATCACCTTTATACAATAATTTAAAATTTCTTACCTGTAAATTCTATTACGATTCAAAAAAATAAATATCCCGCAACATAAAAAACTCAAGATTTTACTATACAAGATTCTGCAATACAAGTTTTTACAACCAAAGAAACTCAAACTTCTGTAACAAAAGAAACTTTATTATCCATTATTGAAGAAACCCCCACAAATAAAAAAATTAATCAATCTCAAGTATCAAGAATTCCTAAACCAAAGGCTCGTACTCAAGCTCACCCTTATTCTTCTGTAACAGCACCTTTTAAATGTCCTTTTGATTCTGATTCTCCAATGTTTACTTCTTATGGTAAATATCGAAAACCATTATCTAATAATAATAATATTATTATTATTAGCGATAGTTAATTTAAATAATTTCTTTACTATAATGTAAATGAAAACTTGTGTATTCTAACGTAGTAAATAACAATTTACATGTTTAAATAAAAATTTATATATTATATAATTAATGATTAAATAACTTACGCAAAAAACGTCTGATGCCCATATTACATATATCCAATAATTATTGTTATAATTATAATAAATTTATTTTTAGAAAATTTATTCTCAATTCTCTCTTGTGGTCGCATAGCCCATGTTATAGGTCTACTTTGGCACACTGAACACAAGGTAAGAGTTTCTTTTTAAATGTTACTTTATTGTTCATTACTTAATGCGCTTTAAACTAAACTATCCTCTTGTCAACATGCTACTGAATTGCTCATGTATTTATACATGCACCTGTTGTATACACGTTTACATCTGATTGTTATTCTACGCTATTCTAGAAATTTATACCTCTAAATTTTTCCACACATTGATTTCTCACCGTTCCCCACAACAAATTTTACCCACGAAACTATTTATAGGGGAATATCCTGTTCTAATAATTTTGAATCTACAATAAATAATAGATATTAATATTAAAAAAAAATAGTGTTAAAAATACTAAATAAACATTTTTACCTGTAAACTCATTTGTCTCAGGGAGTAAAAACATTGCAATTCTTTGGTTTTTTAATTTTAAACCTAATAATAAATATTATAGAATGAATTACAGTTACTACTGTATAATAATATTTACTTAAACAATCTTAAAATCACATACCACTAGAAGAAGTATGTTGGTGGTATTGTTGAATGGTGCGATTTAAAAGCTTACTTGCAAAATGTGTGCCCGAATGTGTAGAATCAGTGGTTTCTATTAAAGCATTTCGACATTCCTCAGCAGAAATAAAATTCCTTTCATTTTCTTTGTTTAAGAGCCAATTATTAAATTGTTTTTTAATATCATCCATACTAGGTCTATCATATGGATTGTTGTCCCAGCATTTTTTCATTAAATTAGCAAAAACTAGTGGCGTATCTTTTGTAACTTCAGGTCGCAATCCATTAAAGATTTCCTGTAATAGAAAAAGATCGTGCTCTCTATTCTTAAATGGTCTAAAGCCGGAAGTAAATTCCCACATCAATATCCCAAAACTATATACATCGGATTCTTGCGTATGTTGTTTTTTTTTAAAGACTTCAGGTGCAACATAAGGTATTACACCACATACATTTTCCGGTTGACAAGCTGAACGGATTTTTTTACAAGAACCAAAATCAGATATTTTAATCGAATCAGAAATCCCACCTACTCCTAGCAAAATATTTCCAGAATGAATGTCGCAATGTAGCAATCCTTGCTCGTGAATTTCCTTTAATCTAATTAAAAAAATTATCAACAGTCATCTAATAAAAAGTTTAATTATATTTAATACCTACCCATTTGCAATACGACTTAGTTTTTCTATTTTTTCATACCATGTAATTTTCTTAAAATTTTTTGATAAGTATTGACTGAGACTCCCGTCTTCAGCATATTCCATTACCATCGTATAAGTGTTCCTTTCAAGGTCTTTAATAATACCGAAACATTTAAGTATAGAATTTCCGCCTTGAATAAACCTTTGATGTATAAACTATAAAAAATACGTAAGTAATAAATATCATATTTATATTAATATAATAATAAAATCAAGCTAGACCTACTTCTTTTAAAGAATCCATAATAATATTTTCAGAATTATAAATACATTTAAGAGCAACTTTTGTTTTTTTTCCAGATTCTTGAATCCAATTTGCTCTATATATTTTGCCAAAACCTCCTTCAGTTAAGAGTTCCACATTCTGAAATTGAGAATACGGAATCCATATATTTTCATTTTCAGCAGACTTCAAATACCAACCGATCGCCTTTTCAGTATCCCTTAATGTTCCAATACCTAATTCATAACAGTTTCCGAGATAATATTGACCTATATAATCTCCATTTTCGGCAGATTTCAAATACAATTCAAAAGCCTTTTTAACATCTTTTTTGACTCCGATTCCATTTTCATAACAAAATCCAAGATTTGAAGGATCCCCGTTTTCTTCTGATTTCGAGTGCCACTGAAATGCTTTTTTATCATCTTTTGTCGTTCCAATCCCATTCAAATAACAATATCCAAGAGCTTCTTGTCCATTAAAATTTCCACCTTCGGCTGATTTAAGACACCATTGAAATGCTTTTTCATCATCTTTCGAGGTTCCAATTCCATTCAAATAACAAAATGCAAGGTTAAATTGCCCATCAGCATTTCCACCTTTAGCAGATTTTAAATATCATTGAAATCCCTTACTATCATCTTTCTCGGTTCCAATTCCATTTCTATAACAATAACCAATATCACTTTGCGCTTTGTCATTTCCATTTTCAGCTGATTTCAGATACCATTCAAATGCCTTATTAGCGTCTTTCATTATTCCTATTCCATTTCCATAACAAATACCAAGACAATATTGCCCAAGAGCATTTCCACCTTCAGCTGATTTCAGGTACCATTCAAATGCTTTCTCATCGTCTTTCATAACTTCAACTCCATGTTTATAACAATCTCCAACAATACCCTGACCGTTGGTATTTCCATTTTCAGCTGATTTCAGATACCATTGAAATGCTTTATTATTGTCTTTCATTATTCCAATTCCTTTTTCATAACAATAACCAAGACTATATTGCCCAAAATCATTTCCACCTTCAGCTGATTTCAGATAGCATTGGAATGCTTTCTCATCGTTTTTCGAGACCCCAATTCCATATCTGTAGCAATCTCCAAGACTATTTTGTCCTTAATGATTTCCACCTTCAGCTGATTTAAGGTAACATTCGAATGCTTCCTTGTCGTCTTTCGTGACTCCAATCCCATTTTGATAACAATTTCCAAGATTATTTTGTCCCTGATTATTTCCACCTTCAGCTGATTTAATGTACCATTCGAATGCTCTCTCGTCATCTTTCGTAACTCCAATCCCATTTTGATAACAATTACCGATGCTAAGTTGTCCTAGATTATATCCACCTTCAGCTGACTTCAGGTACCATTGAAATGCTTTTTCATCGTCTTTCATGGTTCCAATTCCATTTTCATAACATATTCCTAGATTAAATTGTCCTTGATTATTTCCGCTTTTAGCTGATTTTAGGTACCATTCGAACGCTTTCTCGTTTTCTTTCATTATTCCAGCTCCATTTTTATAACAGTTTCCAAGATTATTTTGTCCCTGGTGATTTCCACCTTCAGCTGATTTCAGGTACCATTCGAATGCTCTCTTGTCATCTTTCGTGACTCCAACCCCATTTTGATAACAATTTCCGATACTAAGTTGTCCTAAATTATATCCACCCTCTGCTGACTTCAGGTACCATTTAAATGCTTTCTTATCGTCTTTCATGGTCCCAACTCCATCTTCGTAACAACATCCAATAATAAATTGTCCCTTAGCATTTCCACTTTTAGCCGATTTCTGGAACCAATGGAATGCTTTCTCATCGTTTCTTGCAGTCTCTATTCTATTTAAATAAGAAATTCCGAGACTAATTTGTCCATTAACATTTCCCCCTTCAGCCGATTTATGATACCATTCAAATGTAGCCTCGTCGTCTTTCATAGTTCCAATTCCATTTTCGTAACAATAACCAAGAAAATATTGCCCTTCGTGATTTCCACCTTTAGCTGACTTCAGGTACCATTGAAATGCTTTCTCGTCGTCTTTCATGGTTCCAATTCCATTTTCGTAACAAAACCCGACTATAAATTGTCCGTTAGTATTTTCATTTTCGGCTGATTTAAGATACCATTGGAATGCTTTCTAATCATTGTTTGCAGTTCCAATCCCTTTTAGATAACAATATCCGAAACAAAGTTGTCCATTATTATTTCCACCTTCAGCAGATTTATGATAACATTCAAATGCTTTTTCATCGTCTTTCACGGTTCCAATTCCATTTTCGTAACAATATCCAAGGATATATTGTTCCTGATGACTTCTATCTCCGACTTGTTTTATAAGTGATTTAAATAATTTATCATAAACATTATTGTCGCTATTTATATCCAACATTACAGGCTTTATTCGAAAAATTTTATAATCTTGTATTCTTAGAATATTTTCGGAGGCAAAAGGAGACAAACCTATTTCAAAGTTTATTTCATCATTTTTATTAACGAGAGGTTCCACTTGACTTTTGACCCTCTTATTTATTTTCCATTTCATCGGGTTCTTTCTTTTATACTCTGTTTTTTTGGACATTGCTGGAATTATGTAACTTGATATTAATTACTTTTATGCTTTGAAGATATTATGGCAAAGTAACATCCAAATATGTCCAATTAAACTTTAGAACGACTCGTCTTCTAAACTTTGATATGAATTTCCATATTCTTATTCAAAACAAGCTCCCATATCAATGGTAGATACAGTATATACGAAGTAGAAATGATCTGCGATATACATACTGTAACAGGCAGAAATGGAACGCGACTTCAGTCACGTGATAAATCGTCGCGACAATGGTGAATCGGCTGAGATAACTAGGTAATAAAGGAAGGACGTGAAGGATTGTGAAAAAGAATTATGTCATGTAGCTTTAGCCATGTCATAGTATTAGCGCTTATTATTTCATGCCCAAGCCGCCATAGCCAAATGTAAAGAAAGAGAAGTATAAATAACATATAAAATATAAGAGATAGATGATAAGTAGTGAGAAAATAATTAAAGAAAATTAATAAAGACTCGGTCAAATAAAAACACCTCAAATCACCCTTTTGTTCACTTGTCTAATAACGGTTACGCGAATCTCTGCTAGAGTGAGCGACAGACTCTCCGTTACACCGTTACAATGCCAATGCAGTACAGTACAGACTGTACGGTATTTCAAAACCGAAGATATCGAGCATTCTTATTATTTCTTATTAAATTAATTAAGAATACAACGTTAGAACTCGGCTAAAGACCATTTAGTTTGCTTTTTAAAAATACTTTTCTTTGAAAGCGATTATTAAAAGAAAATGTTTGTTATTTAAGCCTTAGTTTATGGTATAAAGTATATTGTATTTAGTCATGTTATAAAAAATTGGTTATTAATAATAAAAGAACACAAAGATATATTGTTTTTTATGACACTTTCAAGTTTCTGATTACAACAAAAATCGAAAATATAATTATTACAATACCCAAGCAATACAAATCCAGCTGTACGTACGTTGCTCAAGCCTTTATAAATGCCGATTCCTATGTCATTTAAAATTACCGTAGAAACAAATCTCTTACAGTACATGTAATGATAATTAAACATATGGTCTGCTTATAGAGATAATATTGTTTAAATTGGTTAAGTAAATAAGTTGACAAAACTGAACAAAATAGTTCTAACTATATTAATTCGTCACATCACAATAATACTCGATCAAGAAAAAATAAAAACAAATATTGATTTTTTATTAATATAATCACAATCTGTGCCAAGGTAATAAAAGATTTTTAACGAGCAAGTGTATCAATAACTTATTTAAAGAAAAAGACGAATTCTTTATATGTTATGTTACAGAAAACCGCCTTATTATTCGTAGTGCTTGGGATAATGCTAATATTTACAGCATTAACAATTCAATTTATTACAAGATTCTGAAATTCAGTGTCTTCCATTTTATTTTCATAGTCTTTACCTCAAGTTGCATTATAATCATTAATAATATATAACTTTTCTCAAAGAATTTTAAGAGTAGGTCTTTAAATATAAAACCAATATGTCATTTTACCTTTTGAAGATAAAATGATCGACGTTATTGACCATTATGATTTTTTTAATCAATATACACAGTATTCTTTATTCGTTATGATCACATTACTACTAAACCAAGATAATATTCAATAATCAACCGATTCAGCTAAACATCACTTTCCACAATAAAATAATAATTAAGTAATGAAATTGGGTGAGTTTTGATAAATTAGCTAACATCCTGATAATGTGATAATAAAAAGTATTAATACATCGATCTAGCATCGTGTATATTGGCTATGTTGTGAGTCAATATATTTTCGAGTATTGACAAATTTGGAGGCTTACGTAGTGTCGGGATCATCAATCCTTGACCTCGCGATACTTTCGGGCAGGGGTTCGGGTATTTTTACGGGGGTATGACGAGTTTGTGTCTGGTAAATTTATTTATGTCTCTTTTTCTCTTCTACATCGCATCATTATATACATTCTTTACATGATAAACACAGATAAAAAAAGAAAAGAAATAAAAATAACGATGTTGAGGATCGATTATCATTTTTTTTGGTAACCTGCTTATTACGCGATCATCGGGACGCTATTTTACAATAAGCCACTAGAGTCGATTACTTTTTTCACCGTAAAAGTAGACAAGCAAAAATAAACTTTGTTTATTCAAATAGAGGCTTTGACAATGTTATGGAATTATATTTGTTAGCTCCGTTATATAAAAACCACATTTTTATTTCTTTAATAAACAAAAGAACCAATAATTAAAAATAAACTCCAAACTCTCGCTTATATTAGTACTTGCTATTCTACTTTTCACAGTAATATATTGATTTTTATTTAATTTAATTTTTAAAACATTACAAATTATTAGATTTCAAAAAGTTTTATAAATTGAATTAGTTTTTATAATATAAAGTATATTTAATTATTAAAAATTTATTTAATTATTTTACAGTATATCAATATAAATAGATAACAATTTTAAGCTTTGATTATATTTATTTTTTTCTTTTTATATAATATTACTGTTTTTTAATTTTTAAAATTTTTTTATTATATCTATTACAAAAAATTTTATAATCATTTTATAAATAATATGAAATATTATTATATTATTAAATTAAATATGAAATTTATTTTATTCTTTGTATATAAGTTAATTGGTTTTTATAAATGTTATATTCAAATAATCAGTTTCTTATTAAAATTAGTTAGGCTATATAAAAACAAATCTTTAGTCTTTTTAATAATTATAAAATTAAAAACAGGCAAATTAGAAAAGGCTGTATAAATAATTACTCTTTTTTGTACACAACTTTTTCTTAAAAATTTTCTTTTATAGTAATTTTTCTCCAAAATTAAAGAAACAAATATTTTTTTCCTTTCAATACCCAAAAGTCCTTCATATTTTCTTATTCTTCACTACAAGAACCTCAAAAAAATCAAAGAAGCATATGGTACATCAGGATAGAACCTTTGGCCAGAGAAAAACAAGTTTGGAAACTTTGTTTTTTCTTTGGATTGCATGAGAAAAGGCTTGTGGCAATTACTTTTTTATAAATTTTCCTTGGGATTCTTCCCATTTTCTTTTTTTTTCAATACACAAATATTTTTAAATAACTATACTTTCTGCCTGAATAACTTTTTTTATCTCAAAAAACCAGACTTTACATTAAAATTATTTATATTATTGACTTGAAACACCAACAATATATTCAATATTTACTTTTCACCATTGCCTAGCATATTTTGCTGCACCACCAAAAACCAAAAAATCTTACTCAAAAAATTTTTCATCAAAAAACCACAATCAGTTTATTTCTGTCAATTGATAAATATTCCAAACTCAACCAATCAAACATTATTAATTTTTCAAACAAATCCATATAGCCAAAACATCACACTTTAATTGATATAAATAAAACTTTTTATAGCAACAACAACCAAAATAAAATCACATCAACAAACAAACCAATCACAAATCATATCACTACAATAACAATACTATCACTGTGACCAATTATCTATTAAAAAAATATATCATTAACACTATTGTACATTTTAAACAATAGTCTGGTCATTTCTGAAAGTGCAACAGTACTTCAGTTAAATGGAACTATCAGCATAACACACCTAGTAATTTTATCTGAAGCATTTATAGCTTCACAATTAGTGTTGTACTTATTTTTTTTGTTTAATATTTTCTTTTTTTTTTAATTCTCAATTTCTTATAGTCTTACATATAAACCTAAGTAGGTATTCATAGCTTCTCAGCACTATTTAGAATATATATTGGTTTTAATATTTATTTTCCATGTTACTTAGATAGTTTCTGTAAGCAAGCTAGTATTAGACTTACTGATCAATTGGTTATGTGAGAGATGTTGTCACTTTCTACATGTAAAATAATTTTTAATTTTTACAATAATAAAGAAATAATATTTACTTATTTTTTTTTTTAAAAAAAAAGGACATATAAATAAATTTTTAATCTAACATATATAAAAATTTATTAATTCAAAATTAATATAATAAATTTTATAGTATACCATATTAAAGTAAAATAATATAACTTTAAAAAAATTGTTATTATGAATATTTATATATAAACTTTTTAATAACTTGTTAAAAAAATAAAAATTATACTTAATATTTATATTTCTATATTTGACAATTTAAACTAATTGAATTTTTTGAAGTATTTATTAGAAGGTATTAAAATTATATTTTATTTAAATTTAAAATTCTTAAATTTGATAATTTGTATTAATTAAAAATACAGTTTTAAAGTATTTATTAAAAAGTATAATATGAACATTGAAATTTATAACAAAAAAACCTCTATCTATTCACTGCAGATTTTTTTAAAATTCTTATATATATTTTTTTCTAAGGCAAATAAGTTTTAAACTCAAACTATAAAAAATATAAAAATATTATTATATTAAAATAGAACTTGTAATTAAGATCTAAACAAGTTCAATGTTTTTTTTTTGGCTTTTTATTATATAGAAAAAAGTCTTGTAATTCTTTTTTATAATTTTGTTTTTAAATTTTTTTTTTATATATTATCCCTTAAATTGTAATGCAGGCAAATTTGCCTGCTTATTTAAAATTTTAATAAGTTTTTAAAAAAATTTAATAAAATTATAAATATTAATTTTTATAATTTACTTATATTATAAAAAATATAGTTTAAGATATTCTTTATTAACTTTATTAAGTAAAAAATTAAA
>CAJVPV010000485.1:0-21613 GCA_910591835.1 Acaulospora morrowiae | reverse complement strand
TGTCCTAAATAAAGTGTCTCCCTGCTATCAGTTCTTCGTCCTATGCTGATCTTTGAGGTTGGATTGGCATATGACAATATATATATTTTAAAGTGTACTAGCAATAATTATCTGGTCAAGTATTTATTATTAATAACAATGTCTACATATATCTTTCAACATTACTATATAAGACTATACTATAATGTATCAGTTGTCAATTATATCCAACACTTATCAGGATTGCTCTAAATAATAACGTTTGCTGTAGCTTGTTCCTAACTATATTAGGTATAGAGACTAATCTACTAAACAAAAGTAATCCTTTGTTGAACCAGTAGCATGCATTTTCACTAGTAATTAAACAACTTTATTTCTAACTGGAAAGGAATTAAGAAGAAGTTAAAAGAGGGCACTAGAAATAATATCTATGGCGAATAAAGCTTACCACCTGTAGCTAAACTAATCATTTAATTTCTTACCTGTCCAATGATACCCAAAAATATTCAAAGTACTTATAACTGGTGCTTATCACCTGAATACTGATTTATACATTGCAGGGAACAGAACTTATAGCCAGAAGTCTTCATGGAATAGGTACCGTCAGACTGGTTTATTATTGGATTGGGATGAGATTAGAGCAGAGATCTGCATGAAAGATGCCGGATATTAGGGGAAGAATTACCAAACCTACTTGTCGAAAATAGATACCTCATACACCTTGCAACTTCTGGTGATTATCATAACACCAACCAAATGATCATCACATCACAACACCTTTTTGGAGATCACAATTCCAATGTCCTACTGGATCAGCGTGCGAATAACTTCTTATGGAAAACAGGACTTAACAGATTATGACCCCAGATACTATTTTTAATTCAGTTCAACTGTCTTTACCTGATGTTAAACTGATATTTTGTAATCTGACTTGTAGAGTATTAACCACTATACTATGGATTCACAGGTCTTTTTTTTTTTAATATATTATATATATTTATTATGTATTTAATTATTAAAAAATATCCTAAATCAAAAGACAAAACCTGTTTGATAAATTCAAAACCAATAAATTAACAGAAATAATATATATATATAACATGCAAAAATAATTAAATATAAAATATTATATAATGTTAAAAAACATATTGAAATAAACAAATAAACAATTTTATCAAAAATATATAAAAATATTTGGTTTTCACCATATTCTGAACTAATAAATACTTGATTCTATTTTTAAAATATATATACTTATTATCAAAATATTATATTACATTATAATAAATAAATAAATAAATGATTTAATATTGTAAATTAAAAAAAAATTATTTTAAAAATTAATTATTATTTTCATATTGTTTTAATATATTTAAAAAAATTTTTTTGTGTAGCTTTATATCCTAAAGTATATACTGTATATTTGTATTTTTTATCTAATTTTATTAATAAATAAAAATATGGGATTTCCAATTTTTTTTGGACCAGACTGTTATTTTTAATTAAAAATTGTTTAAATTGTTTTTAAATAGATGAAAAAAATCAAGACAAAAATCAATATATAACTAATATATCAAAACTGGTTAAAAATAATCTATAAATAACGAAAAAGTAAAGACAAAAATCAATAACAGTATATTCGAAAAATATATATATAAACACAAAGTATCCTGCTTTGCAATAAAATTTCGACCACTCTTAAAACTAGTAGATCTATCACAATCAGTATAAGAATATCTTTCTTAAATTTTAGCATTACTTATGAATTTTTTCAGAATAATAAATATAAGGACAAAGATAGTCAACTATTATTTTTGAATATAGTTTATAAAAATAATTATTAAAGAAAAAATTCTTTATCAGTAAAATAGATAGTGCGAAAATTAGGCTTAGTGGCAGCGGTTGGAATAACTAGAAGTGAAAAAAAATTACAACTTGATTCTGCTTCAACGAATATACTTCGGATAGTCTTTAGGCTCATCTCTTTGACTGCATGTATGATATCTTATTATTAAAAATATTCGGAAAAATATTTTTATTGGACACGTTTGAAAAATGTTTTTTTTTTTGTAATTATCATTTTTAATTTTAATTAAAATTTTTGTGTATACATCCAACTATTTTTCTAATTTAATATGGAAATAATTTTACAAACATAAACCATTATTTAGTAACAGTAAGTTAATTTTGTTGTAGACCAACAATTGTAATCTTAACAGGTTTTGGTGAAGGGATAGACGCTCTGCCATAGGAAGAACATGATAGAGAACTAAGTGGGGTGCTAGAAGTAATTACCGTTAAAGCTTCGGAAATACGATGCTTAAAACCACAAAAGAAAAGTGTTAAGTGATTGACGATTTGCATTAAAGGTAATAAACAGCTACCATCCTTAATTACTTACTTTAATATTATAAAATGCTTCCAAAACTGGCACCAAGCCTACAATTTTTTCCCGTTCTATTGGAACACATACATCTGCAACCAAGATCATCCTATATATTCCATCATAATTTAAATCCATCTCGTAGATGCGAATATGTTCATCTATGAATGTAATCAAATTTTAATAGATATATTAAAAAGTCGATCCAAATTTGCATACTTACCACATATCCATATACCAAAAGAAATTATCCCGACCTTGTTTCCATACTTTTTGATTAACTCATCCAAAGTACCTGCCTGAAACTCTGCAAGTCTAACTAAATCTTTTTTAACCAATATAGAAGATGGGTCCCTTGGTTTAACTTCTCCAAAGAGAATTTCATCTTTAGTATTGGTTGAAATTTTGAAATCGGGTTCATTACCTTTAACGGTAATATTCTCCTTATTGCCAAGACGTCGACTTTTTGAAGCAGAACTCTCGCTATTCGCCCTTTTAACACAAAAATACAAAAGATACTCAATAAAAAATGGAGATTATAACCACGCGTTGCTTACAAACTTACCATACCAATTCTAGCATTGGGTCACGAAAAATTTCATTGATCATGTCATGTAAAGTGTTGTGGACAAAGTCATCTTCGTTATTTTTATTAATAAAGCCTAATAAAAAGCTGAAAAAGATATTGGCATCAAATGAGTTATGATAACGTCAAATGTAACACCTACAAGTTCCGTAATATGATTTGGCATTTGCAAAAATTGACTCTATCTATTTTATCCAGTTCTGTGACCATGGAGAAATTTTTGCACCATCTGTCTTCCATTTCTTCTAGTGGCGTAAAAGAATTTAACAACTGGAATAGATTTTGCTTAGTGCTGTAGTGTAGTAATTTGATACCTAATATGTAAATTAGAAAATTAAATCTTACCAATGAATATTCTAGAACTACATTGATAACTACCGATGGCAAATAGGAAGATGTTTTTCTTCGACGGATAGTATTCCAACTTGCCAAATCACAAGATAAGTATGCCGGTTTTATCCGCTCAATCAACATTATATTTGATAAACATCTATTTTATCACAAGAATAATGGATATAATAAAAAATCACAAATCCATAATTCGAATTGAATTCAATACTTACAGAATTTTTTGAATGTCTTTTTTATAACACAAATATGGTTTTTCCTTGACCTGTTGAATCGTCAGTCTTTGAAAATTACGGAACTCATTGGAAAGATTATAACTTTCAAAAATCCACTGAAAATATATAAGTATAGTCAATTAATGTACAGTAGATGCAACTTCTATATTTACTCACATCCTTCTTTGAAGTATTCCTAAAATCAATCTTGTCAATCGCATCTTTCCACGAATAAACAATTATTGTTTTTTCCCTGGCATCGTAATATTCAGGCTCGATATCTATATATGCATATATGTGTGTAAGTTAGAATCTCTCGGAAATGTTGCAAAAACTAAGGTGCTTTTATTACCTTCTTCATTATTAAATTTAAAAGACGGTGCAGATGATGACGAACGCAAATTATTATTCACTTGATTCATTTTCGAATCTGCTGACTCTAACATTGACCTATCATCCATACTTTTTCCAGGATACGCAACGTTGATCATATTACTTCTGCCATCATCTTCAAGTGATACATTTGTTAAATCTTTTCGCTGATTTCATCATACATAACATGTCGGTTATTAGCAAAATTTAATTTGATTTACAAAACTATACATGAACTAGCTTACCCTTTTAGTTGACGTCACATCTTCCTCTCTGTCAATTTGATGCTTGGATTTCCGTGATTCTAACAGGTAGCTGGAGTATATCATCTTCTCTTTCCTTACATCTTTGTTTAGTGATGCATTATATTCGCGCTATGCAAATAATTCATATCATTAGAACACAATACCAGAAAGCTAATGTCATATTCCTGACTTACCTCTGCGATTTCTTCATTTTTTGCTAATTCATTAAGGTTGGCTAACCACTTTTCTTCCATTTTTTTGTCAAGCTCAAAAAAGGATATGAAATGAAAGCAAGATAAAGATGAGATTAATTAATGGTTCAATAAAATATATACATATATTAACAATCGATCGTGCGACGAGGAAACCCAGGGTGGCGCGAGGGCACCCTGTATAGTATCGATGTTTTGTTTAATAAAACACAATAGCAGCAACACGTCAAGGAAACCCAGAGTGGCGCGAGGGCACTCCGTATAGTATTGACCTGGCTGAGAGCCAAGCTGTGTTGTAGCAAGTTGTGCTCATTTTCACATAAGTATACTAACCTTGAACGACCTCTTTAGTGAAAATGCCTTTGAGCGCTTCAAAGGATTGTAATTTTGTTCGATAAAATCCAGACACTTTTTGTACTTATAGTTATAGACTCTTATAGGGTCAGACGGAAGCAACCTTTTGCCAAGAGCGTAGCGAATAAAGCTTGAGTAGGACCAGCTATCAGCAGTATATTCATCGAAATAATCAAAGTAGGGAGTAAGTTTTTCTTTTGACATATGGTATAGAAAATCACGAAATTGATACGCGTAGTATAAATATGCATACTCCAAATATGGGCTTACCAAGTCTTGTACGATCAAAATCACATGTCAAAATCGCAATATATTTGATTTCTCGAAAAAACTAAAGATTACATGCACGTTATCTTTCATAACGCCGATTATACCCAATTATTAACACTTACGAAACAGAAAATAATGATACATTATAATTTTAGCTCGAGGATTCGAAGTTTCTTTGTAAGATATTTTAAAACTTATGCATCCATAGCCACTCTCGCGAACTATTTCTATTTCTCTTTCGAATTGAATTACAAATTCAATTAATCCGTTATGATAATTAAATTGTAAATCAATTCACTCACTGTTTTTGCTTTATCAGAGATACATTTCATTCCATAATCCAATTCGAGTTTTTGATTAATCTCTCACTTATTGTGTTAATTTAGATGCCGTATTTATTAATGCTTTGACTTTAAGCATTAATTATTATTTGAAAATTTTAATATAAACAAATAAATTTTACAAAGTAATTATAATAAAATTTGATATTCGAATTTTTAAAAATTTGAAAAAATAAATAAATTCTGGTTTTTTCTCAAAAAAATTTTTGTTGTCTGTTTTTTGAATTAACAAAAAAAATCAATAAAAACAATTTACAAACATAGTTATTTTTCAAAAGAAAGAAATAAATAAATTTAATAAATATAAATATACAAGGATCTTAATATAAGAAGTTTTATTGATATTTAAACTTGATATTAATTTTACAACCCTTTTTTAAATATTTTTTGAAAATGTTTCCCAATATTCTCATAAAAATTTTTTAGCATTTATTATTATATAGATTTATTAAAAGACTTTTTATAAAAAATTAAATAGTTAATGTATTTTTTTTTATTATAATCATCTTAATAGACATTGAAATTATTTAAATTATTATTTATTTATTATAGAAAAGTAAAAATACAAAGGCGGTTTTTTTGTCCAAAACTGTATATCTTATTAAATAAATAAATTATAAATTAAGATTTTATATGATAGTCTAAAGTATTTTCACTTACAAACGACACCTTATTACAAATTCTTGCCAATAATAACTTAGTTCTCGAGAAAGGTAACAACAATGATTTTAAAAGTTATGTAATTCTGTACGAATAGTTTTAATATTTTCGGTAATTTATTGTTGTATGACAGCAGAGCTGCACATCAACTGGTCCAGTTCAGTCTTGGCAACCCAAAACTAATCTTTGTGACTAATACATGCGGAATTTGTTTGTTTAAACGTTTCGGACTAATTTCAAAAAGTTCTTATCCATTGGAATGTTATGTTTCTACGTTTATATCCATAAGCGTAGAAAAATGAGCAAGTGATTGATGGAATTCACATGCATCATTATGACCATGTATGTAAATAATTTATGCATTCTCTATTGCCAAATACATCAACAAGAAGTAGAAAATTAATATAAATCCAATTATTCACAATCGAAATTCAATTTAAACCACCAAACCTTTAATCTACCTTTAAAATTAATTATCCCGTTAAACATGGCAAAAACTTTCTGGAGAATTTTATTCGCCGTATCCTTGATGATAATATTTTATTATCTATTATGGACAACGACTTATGTACCTCCAAGAAAACCACAATCTTTGAATCGTACTCTTGGTTTTGACCATATTTACGTCGTTAATCTTTTATGGAGGTTAGATAGACGCGAAAGGATGGAAACCTTGGGAAATGCACTTGATTTAGATTTCGAATTTTTTTCTGGCGTTTCCAAGTATGACTACAGGGCTCTCAAAAACTATAACTTTAGTATGTCAATTGACCAAAAGGCTTGCTTTGCCAGTCATTATGAAATCTATCGGTCAATCATCAAAAGTGGATATCGTAATGCCCTGATTTTGGAAGACGACGTAGATATTGAACTCAACATCACATCGGTAATGAGTGAAATCCACCATGTTTTACCTCAATATTGGGATTTACTATACATCGGTCATTGCTCGAAAGATAATTCTAAACCTCTCGATAAGGAAAGCACCTCTGCCTTTAAGCTGTACCATTCCGTTTCGCCATATTGCACACATGCCTATGCCGTTTCATCCACGGGCGCCCGGAAGCTAGCGGAGTTAATTGTTCATCCACATAGGCCGATTGATTTAGAATTGGCAAGATGGATTCGTAAAAAGAAATTGATTTCATATAGTGTCAGTCCATCAGCCATTATACAGTGGAAGTCAAAATATAATCCATCAGATATACCTCGTAGCGGAAGAACGATCGGATATCGGTTGAAGAACTCTACCCTGAAATCTCTTGGATATAAAAAGAATATTATTATTAACTAAAACTTTGATGCTTTCACATATTTAATAGAACACTTACCTTCATAGAATTACACTGTCAAATAAGCATAAGCATAGAAATTCTTATTTTCATTTATCATATTCATAATAACCTCTTAAAACAAAAACAAACGCCGCATATTCTTTTTAAATCCCGGGTCATAAAATTAGGCCCGAGTAAAATTATGATATAATGCATTAAAAATGGTTTATTAAAGAGTTTTACCATCAGATTATTATATGAGCAAATTTTTATCTAAGTATAGATATTCACATTTTAATTTATTGTAATATTTCTAGATACGGTAGATACAATTTTGAAGATAAAAATAATATATTTTTTGATAAAATTAAACTTGAAAAAGGTTTATCAAAATTAATTGATCGATTCTCAATAATCATTATTTAAAAATTCGGATTTAAATTATTAATTAGACTTCAATAACAATCTTATTGAATATTCCGATTGTTTACTAGAATCATTCTTTAACAACTCATGTATAATAAATTTACAAACATAAAAATCTTCTTTTTTGAAATGTTACCAAATTTACTTTCAATTTTCAATTTTGTTTTTGCAACTTAATTAAAAAATTAATAATTAATCAATATTTCGAGATATTTTCTTACTTTATTTTCTTTTATAAAATTAATAAATACAACTTATACTATATTTAACTTTTAAAAAATAATATAATTATTGATAATATAAAAGGTTTATTATTTAATTTAAAAGTTTTTAATTGATATTAAATTATATATTATTTATATTATTTAATAATACTTGAAGAATATTATTATAAAATCAAAATTAATAAAAAAATAATTTAAATACTTTTTAATTTCTTCAAAAAAAAATAAAAAAATCAATAAAAAAACTCTTTCCTAAAAATCTTGCAAAATTATTAGAAGAAACAAAACAACAAGTGCTCTTGAGAGCTTCTCTTCCAAGGGCAAATCACCAAGTTCTTTTGGATATTATAGTAACAAGCCTTAACTTAACGATCAACTCTTTTTTGTAGTATACAAGGAAAGCAACTCAAGTAACATCCAAATTACTGAACCAGCAAAAAATGTATCTATTTCACTTTTAGTTAACTTTCTCAAATTTTGGATTGTTCCCTTACAAACCCCAAGCAACAACAGTCCTATGCAAATAAATACAGCCTTTATCAATTTCAAGCAAATAACAACTGACTCCACCTCTCTTTATTCACATACAATGACTTCAATAACCATCAACAATCATAAAAGCAATACTCAAAACAATCTTAACAACTTCTTTCAATATTAGGAAAAAAATAATCTTGCTCCAAGTATAAGAGAAATCATTACAAGAAAGGTTTTAGATAATAATTTCAATTATACTTTCCATCTTTCTTGAAACCAAATTAATATTATTAAAAGTGATAAGAGATTTAATCTAAAAAAAATTCAGAATACACTATCTTATACATTATCTAATATAACAGTCCAAGATAAGGAATTGATAACTATTAAACAAAACTTCACTGAAAATTTTAAGAAAAAAAAACTATCTTCTCAAATCCTCAAAAAAACCTCAAATAGCTTACTCCATCCCATTGATTTACAAAATGTGTGTAGTTTCAAAATAGCAAAAATCAATAACAATATATATGCATCCCCTGCAGCCCAAGAGCATGCAAAAGTAACAGTACAACAGATTACACAATACCAAATATCAATGATATGCATAATCAAGATGATATAATACAAGTAAATAATCTTCATTATATAGTCACTATAAACAATTAACATAACAAATCTGGAAATATAATCAAACCAACCAGTTTGTGTTTTGACAATAATGTATCAATGGAATCTTTTAATTAAAGATGGGTTCCTAAATAAAGGTAAGGACATAATTCAAATGTCTATCACTATTAAAAAAGTTTTTTTTTTAAATATAAGGTCAAAAAAAAACTACCTATAAAGATTTTTTACAATTTAGGTTTCTTAATCCAAGTGTTTTTTGAATTATGTTCCTATTAAAATAATGAATAAATATTTATGTTCCTTCAAAAGAAACATAATTGATCTGCAAAATTTTATATGCTAAATAGTTTAGAGGCCCATCCTTACTCTGGATACTACAAATCTTATTGGTAGCACCAACTCCCTTATAAAATTTGATCATCAAGTACAAGAAAAGTTAGGCAATCTTCAACAAAATGCACCTTCCATTTAGACAGACAATCAAGAGCTTACATTAGATCAAATTAGAAAAAAAAAATATTAGAAAAAGCTGAAGCTAATTAGCCAACCAATAATTTGAGTTTATATGAAAACTTTGAGAACTCTCACAACTTCTTATTTACCAAAAATTCATTAGAAAACAAGTGATCAATCTTACCTTCAAATAATAGAAAAAACAAAATTGTAGAAATTCTCTTAGAAAGTAACTATTCAATAGATAACCTATTGTTGTATGCACAACAAATAACAACAAATCCTTTATTAGCAAGTATGACATAATAATTGACCTAGTATCACAGCTATCAGCCTGCTGCAGTAATACCAAAGCAGTAACTAATCTTTTCAAGAAAATCAGAAACACTTTCAAAGGTTTAGTTTTATAGGAATCTTATTTAACAATTTTTATCAAAATCCTTCTAAGAGATAGAACCTTCTTTAGGTCTTTTATCAAGAATGACTTACTTAAAGGAAACTATCAAAAAGAATACAAAGAATTAAAAGCAAAAGTATATGAGAACTACAAAAAAAATCAATGACGTTAAATATATTAACAAAAGAAGCAAAAGAAAAATCAAATGGATTCTCAATTCATCAATATTTGTGACATGCCTTAAATTCATAGATCTAAATAAATTTAAATTCTTCGAAATTATACAAATCCTTAAGTTCATATGCAATTACTTCATAAAGGATGACGACAGCATTGTTAACTATATTAAACTGCTAGACTTAATCAAAGAAATGCTATACAAATTACTATTAACTCTTCCAGATAATCCAAAATCTATTCCCTCTAGTATAGTCATTAAGCTTCCAAGCCTACTGCCAATCAAAAAAAGATTATTGTTTACATTTACTGTATCAATTTTAAGAATACATTACAAGTTCTTTCAACTTCCCGATTTATACTTCTTTAAGTTCAAATTATTATCAAATAATCCCAAGGATCTCAATGAAGAAACCAAATACCTCTTTTCATTATTGAAAGAAAAGACCTAAAAGAACTCTCGGTAAAAATCAGGAAGCTTGTCAAGTTTTACAAAGTTTTTGTAAAACTGCCTAAGATATTTTTCGACCTGTTATTATCTAAAGTAGGGCTTATAACAATACCACTTCAATATTACTTCGATATCAGTTCGATATTTAAATTTACTATAAAAATATATGAGTAGGTTACAATCCATATATTAAATTTACTATAGATCAGTACCATTTTGATACCAGTTCGATACTAATTTGGTACTTTTTCAGAGCTCTAACCTAAAGTTCCACTCCCAACATCATATAATCTGCTCCCAGAGCATCTAATATATTGCTTTTCTCACAATCCAATGACAATAAATATAAGGGAGCTCATCAGTATCTTAATAAAAGAGTACAGCCTTAAAACTCTACCTCTGAACTTTTATAAGTTCAAAAGACTGTTACCTTATTCTCCCAACCCATTGCTAGATAACTTAGACATAAGCATCTCTGCACAAATCAAGGAGAATGCCAATCACCTTATAAAATACTTTCAAAAAGATTTTAAATTTAACTTGCCTTTTGACTTCCAGTGAATCGATCTAGCCATTTCACAGATGAGCAAAGAAAAACTACCAAGCAAAATTTCTAACATAAATAAGTTTATTGATATTAAAGATCATATCAACTATCAAGCAAATAACTTCTTATCAATTATGTGAAAACTATATGAGAGGTATAAATTTTATACCATTTCAGATAATTGGTTCCAGGCTTTAAAGCCACACTTATCTTCTGTAGAGGAGCTTAACAAAATATTAGAAAACAATCATTTTTCAATCTGTTTTCTTCTTATAGATGATGAAAATTTATCTTCACTAAACACATAGCTATACAAAATATATATATATTATAGATTATTAGAAGAATACATCACCCTTGAAGATCTGCCAAAGCCTGGCTTTGATTTTATTCCCTTTATCTATTAAGATAACATTACTATCCAACTTTAATTATTCATTAAACATATTCATACAACAAACCTTCCTCTTAAATCTTTCTAACACCCATATCAAAAACTTACTCAATATTTCAATCCTAAATGTTCATGAATTAAATGACAGAAGCACTATCCTAGGATCTCAAAAACGAAAAAACAATCCTATGTTGCTCAGAAACAAAAATTTTAGAAGAGTATTCTCTTTCCAAGAAGCTTAATAACAAAATAATTATCTCAAGCATGCTATTCAGCTTAATAAAAAATGGCTTATGCCTAATATTAGAAAAGAACCTGAGCAATCATATCTTTGAAATATTTACTAAAAACAAATACTGATATGCAGTTTATCTCAAATTCAAGCCAAAAATTGATATTATCATTACTTCCATATACCTATCACATGAGTGCAATAAAAGGAAAATAGCCACTTATTAATTAGATTTATTAAAAAATTCAAGAAACCAGTATATCAAATAATAGCAAGAGACTTCAACATGTATCTATCAGATATACTAGCCATTAATACTCCAATAACAAATCCAAAAAAAAAAATCTACAACTATTTGCATAATTGGATAGATATTATTAAAACAATAGATAAAAAAAAGAGTATACACATATAACCCAAACAAGTGCATCAATAATTAATCAAATCTAATGTACTAACTATTTGGAAACCAAAGTTCTAGATGCAAAAACTTTCAACTCATTATCAATTAACACAAATCATAAACAAGTACAAGTTATTTTTGATTGATTTGAATACAAATTGACAGCTCCCAGGTGCCAAACAAAAGTATTCGACTGGAAAAAAGCAACTGATCAGTAAAAAGCCAATTTTAAAGAGGAAATAGATCTTAGATATCTATAACTACCTGCTCTTCCTGAACTAACTTTAACCATATCCTAACCAGTATCATCAATAGTAATCTTCCCTTAATAAAGTCACAACTACATAAAGCCAAAAAACCAGAATGTATCAAATATTTCAAAATAATAAACCATATTAAAAAAATACTGAGCAAAGAAAAAAAATAAAACCTATCAAGCCAGAAAGGAATTATTCTCCCAAAACACATAGCATCTCTTTATCAAAAAATATATAAAAACATTTCAGCTTCTCAAAAGTTACTAAACTACTTAAGAAAAATACCAATAAAAGAGAGACTTCACAATATCAAAGAACAACAAGCAGAGCAAATCTGCAAGGCCATTACAAACAACTTAATTAAATTCTGGGAAAAACTCAAAAGTTTTATCAAAAGAATGTTAGGTAATCTAAAACTCTTCCTAAATCTAAATATAATACAGGACAAAGATAAGAATCTAACAGATAATTCTGATTCAATCAAACAAATTATTAACAACTACTTTAAAAGAATACTTACTGAAAGTAGTTTCACACTAGCAGACATATTATGGAAAGAAGCATACTCTTTTATTGAAACTATATTAGCTGAAATCTATAAAACATCCCAAGAATCTATTAGTTACAATGAACTTATAAAGACATTTAACAAAACTTCAGCCAATAAGACTCCTGGCAATTCAGGAATTACTTATGAAATGATCAACTGCCTAAATGACAATTTCAAAAAAATGCTCTTAAATTTATTTAATTCTATCCTTAACAATGAGTAGATTTTACAAAACTAGAAGAAATCAACAATTGTTCTTTTAACAAAAAAAATTGTTTGATTAAGAAAGATTGCAGATGCAAGACCAATATCTCTAATTGAATCAATCAAAAAAATATTTACAAAGATCATTAATACAAGGGTCTCAACAGTGCTTGTCAAAAATAAGGTTCCTAATAATTCTCTTTGATTCTGTATTCGATTCTCAAGTTTATATTAAATTTAATAGGTGGGGTACACCCTATTATCATTTTTAATAGTGTTTCAAATCTCATGTGATTCTGTTCAATTTCAATTTTTAGAACTATAGTCAAAAACAATGTTCTATTCAAAGTTAACTTTGCAGGCCTAGCAAAACAAAGTACTATGAAGCCACTAACAATTACTACTGCAAGTCTAAACACAACTATTAATTTCAACAGAAAACTTTAAATTGTCTTATTTAACATTGAAAAGGTCTTCAACTCAGTTAATTTAGACAGTCTCAAAGTAGTGCTTCAAAGAATCAAGATCCCTAATAAACTAATATTTTTATTATACAATCTTCTATACAACTGAGAACTCTCTATAACAACTAACTTTGGAAAAACGGATAGCTTTAGAGTATCGAAAGAACTAGATCAAGGTAAAACTCTCTCTTCATTATTATGGATAACTTTTTATAATTTATTGGTAACTATTATATTCAATCATTAAAACCATCCACAAATTTTATACAACATTCTTGCATATATAGATAATGTGCTCTTAATGGCAAATTCAGTACCAAAACTCCAAGAGTTTACTAATATTTTCTGCTTGTTTCTCAGTCTCAATAATATCAGATGTAATGCAGATAAAATTACACTCATTACAACATTAGATAATAACAATTCCAACAGAAATATCTTTCTTAAAATCTTTAATACTATAGTTATTCCCCTCCTATACAAGTTAAACAATGTGCTATCTTGGCAATCACTTCTTAGGCAACACTACTGACAATCTATCGAAACACATCCTAGTTAAAAACTTAAATCAGATTATTACAGTCTGTAATAAGCAAAGTTGAAATGGATCAATAATCAAGCAAATAATTGACTGGATTATACCAAGCAAACTTGACTATATCATGTACTCAGTTTTATTGTCTAACCATGAAATCACAAAAATACAAGTCAAAATAAATAGTATAATTAAGGTGAAACTTAGAGTGGAAAAAATCATTTCAGATAGAATTACATACTCCCAAGCTGGCTTCAAGTTCCTTAACCTGGCAAACAGGCAGGAGCTCATTATGTCAAAGTTACTTATTATCAAAATGTGCAATTCTAAAACTAAGATCACCATTGAAATGAAAATAGTATCAATTCAAGTGAGCCATGCAATATAAACATGCCCAATATGCTTTTCAGAAAAGTTTCAAGAAAGCTGAATCACCAGAGCGGCATTTATATGCAAAAAGTATAAAATTTCAGTTTGTCCACACAAGTGCAAGTTCAACTACCTGAAAAGAAATCAATCTATTAGTCTAGTATCTTCCTTTAAAGGCAAGATCTTGATCTGGCAAGTGCTTAACCTTTATTACAAAAATATCAAATTTCTCAGTGACCTACTAGTATACTAGTCAAATTATAAACTCACTTGATACAAATTCAACACACACCTAGATTCTATATCCAAAGGTCTCATTCCAACTTGGTTCTTTCAAATCAGCATCCCAAATTATATTTAAGGATTTTCTATTTATATACCAAATATCAAAGTAAGATTTTGAGCAATATTACTCAATAAACAGATCATCTATATCAAAGTCAAGTACAATCAAAACAAAAAGTATTCAAATGTCAAAGGATTATATTACCTAGTCAATACAAATAGAACTCTTACCAGATATCAGTATTATAGCATTATACAAAAAATCTTAGCTCTAGTGCAAGAAGTCAAATCCTATGGATGTATCAAAAAAATAATCAACATTGTCTAACCAATGCTCCAGAAAAGATTCTAGCCCAACTGTATTCCAAAAAACCATCAAATCTTACATCTATTGTATTATAGAAATTCAGAGTACAAATCCAATAAGCATTTTGTTTTATATCAATGACGTAATGCTCATCAATATCAAATATTTTCTCAAGACAAATCAATTCTTTATTACTGTGAATCTAAATTTTAAAGATAATTATATCATAGCAAGAGCAAATAATATAATTATTACCTTCTACTCTGAGCACAATAAATACATAAGTATTCTATTAGTTATGATTAGAACTCTGGTAATAGCAAAAAATAGTATCTATATATTATTTAATACAATAAATATTTCCAATCTATCCTTGCCAAGTTATATTAATCGAAAAGTTAAAACAGCTTACAGTTATCTAGTAAACTGTATCAATACTCTACAAAAGTTTAAGAAATTATACTATAATTAAACAAAGTAGAAAAAAACCTTAATCTGCAAGAAAATAACTCAATAATATATATAAATAACTTAATAAAAACCAACAAGTACATTATGGGTCTACAAATCAAAAATATGTAGAAATATAATATAGTAATGTGGATCAAAAGAGTATAGCAAACCTATAGACTTACTGACATTATCAATAGCTCATCAGTCAAAAAGAGGTAGAACCTGACATTATAAACAGAAACCATATAATGTTTCATCCTTGCAAATAATCTATTGATCAAGAAAGATAAGTATAATCTATCTTTCTTACTAGCATTCAAAAGTAAAATCCCCTTCTAACAAGAAAGCTTCTGCATGAAAGATATCCAAGTATATATCAAAACGACTTCTGCCTAAGGTATCTAATATTATAAGAAACTTAAAAACATATTTTTGAATGCTACAAGAATAGCAAAGTATACAAAAAAATTGAACTCAAAGTAAATTCTAAAGTTAACAAGCTACTTAAAAAATACAATAAGATAACAATTACTCTCAATCTCAATAAAAAATCTCAATCAAAAAAACTGGCATGTGGCATTATAGACTCCAAGAATCAGTTGTCAAATAAGAAGCTCATCAAAGTAATAAATAATATCTTGAAACTTCTTTATACATTAATATGAATCTCCAGATCAAATATCACAAACATATCAATAGCATCAAGAATTAAATGATTCAAACTCCAATGTAATCTGCAAGATAAAAAAGTCAAAAATATAATAACTCTTACCTGTAGGCAAAATCTGCTTCAATTTATCATTTTTTCAACTAATGTACAAAACACTAATTCAAAAAATATACTCAAGATACATGATTTAATCACAGTTCTGGAAGAGCATTAACCATCCAGCACTAGAACCAATTTAAATTATATCAAGTGTTATAAAGATAGCAATAGTTAAAATTGTAGATAGGTTAATATTAATTTATATATATTTCTGTACAAAGATGTTTGATATAACTTGTATATCAATTTATATATTTAATAAAATTTGTATCTAATACCCTTTTATGATAAAATATATATCATCAGAAAATTTTTTAGCAAAGATCTTCAAAGATCTTCAGGTGTAGATCTCCGAAAGATCTCTGTTATCATTAAAAGACTCTGGAGCAAAACTTAATATATTAAACTCTGGAGATCTTCGATTTATTTTAATAATAATAAAATATATTTATATTTATGTATTATATTCTATTAATATTCAATTTTAAATGTTTTGTTTTTTTTTAATAACTGGTATACATCTTGTTTTATTAAGTATTATAGGATTAGCATGTACAAATTCATTTTATACAAATTTCCCACTATGTCTACTTGATAGAATTACCTAAGCTAAGATTATTCCTAACTACTGGTCAGCTTATTGCCCTCCATTCTTCTTATATTATCAATACTGGAGTTCTAATAGCATAGGTAAAATGCTAATATACCAGGATATGTACCTTCCAATCCCACCCACCATTTGATGAATAGAAACTTAAAGAACTGTATCCTAGTATGGTCAGCTATGGACTAGCCATATCCAACAAGAAATCTTTGTAGCTCTAGCTTGGTCTCTTGAAAAATCAGATTTTTCTTTTATAGTCTCATAAACTAAAGGAGTAAGGAAACATGCTCCATGTATGAGAAACAGGAAAAACACCAAACTTGACAACAATTATTATAATACTGCCAGACAATCATTACACCACTACGTCTTTCTTGGTATCACAATCCTAATACCCATTAAATTAATGTATAAATTGGCTTCTTATAGGAAACAACATATGTTAGGTTATAGTGCCAAATGTCAAATTGAAATAGTCCAATTGCCTTCACTTGAAACTGAACTTGTTATCTTATGATAGTGATTAGAAGATGCTGATCCTTCCTCCTGGTTTGAGGATCCACGTTAGCCCTGGAGGATTTGAACCTTTATCTTGAATCTGACCTGTAGAGCATTAATCACTATGCTATAAACCTATAGGTTTTCAATTTTAAATATTTATTTGCTTTTAAAATTATTTATTATTATATAATTTTTGTTTACATTTATTTATTTGTCTAAGTCTTCGCTTATTGCTGAAGTCCTTCTCTTTAATTCTCTATTTTTCAGTAATTATCCCAGATCATTCTTAGTATTTTTACCTTTTGTCTGGATTATCTTCTATAGTAATAATTTGTCACTCATTTATTTCTTCATCTTCACTACTTGAATTTTTTTTTTTGAATCCAAGTCTTTTTTTAATTCTCTCCTAAAAATATTATTAGCAAAAATTTATATTACTTCAAAAACTTTTAAAACTCATCTTATTTTTTTCTACTTTGCTTTTAATTAATGTTTCATTTATCGAATTATTTTTATTATTCAGATCAAGAACTGTTTGACATACTGCAATGGCGAATGCCACTTGTTTGTCGGAGGCATTTTCCTTTGGCCAAACTTTTTTGAGAATACAGGCCATCATGCTTTATATCTCTCTTCTTAGACATTTATAAAGATTTTCAAAGCACTCGGCAATCTTCTGAGATTGTTTCCAGATCAAAATTTCAGCAGCGAATACATTTGTATTTATTGTATCCAAAACCCTTCACCAAAAACTGAAAACATGATATCACAAATTTTTGAAGCCATAGTTCTACGAAATAATCGATGCTGTTTTATGAGCTTTTAAAGCAATAAGATATTAAATAACTGAAGAACTAAAGTTATTAATATTTATAAGAATTACTGCTTGATGAATATGCTTTTCATAATATGTTTTTTAGCATTTTCTTGTAAGATTTTTATAAAACTCTAAATGTTCTTGTTGAAAAAATTTTTTAGTTGTTTGGCAAAAATCTTTATGGTCCAGATATATTTTTTCAAAAAATACTTTTTTCACAATACTCTTAACTATATGCTATTTAAATAAAATATAAGTTTTCAAAGACCTTTGAAAAATTCAAAATAAACCTGACTTTAATGAAATCATGTTTGGTTATTAAATGTTAACTCACATGAATTTCATTTTTTAGGCAGGTAATCTTATTCTCTATAATTTTTTGTCATTCTAACAATTGATCAATTTTTTTATGAAGACCTTTATAGAACTTCATGATTCTCTTAATACTTTTATTAGGAACTAAATATATAACAAATTTTTAAATATACCTGAAGTTTTTTTGGATATTCTCTATGCTGGTATATCAAAAGAAGATTTGAAAACATGTTGTTCAGGAAATCTCAATCACTTTTGAGGTGTTTCTGTTTCTATTTTGATAGGAGTCAAGGGTCTTTGTTCAGTAGATGACCCTCAAGTTCCCTAAGTACTTTTTGTCTTTTTAGAGAACTTTAAAATACTTTCTTAACTTTTTTCTTTTCCTTTTTTAGCAGAATCAGAAATAAGTTTTTAAAACATTTTACATGTTTCTTGTTTTTTGTTTGACATTAAAAAAAAAGTAAAAACTTTAGAGATTTTATATAATACAAATTCCAAGAAATTATATCATATTAGGACTGCAAACTTTTTTTTATCATCTTTCGAAAATTACTTCATAAATATAAATCATTAAATCATTATACAAAAATGAAATTATTCTATTTGATTGATCAAAATTAATCAATATTTTATTAGTTAATTTTACATATTTTTTAAATTTTCTTCAAAGGTTTTTAAAATGAATTACAAATGTCAATTTTGTTAATACATCTTTTTAAGACATTTTTTTTATACAAGGCATATTAGCAAATGTATTTTAATTGTGGACTTTAGTAACAAGTCTAATAAAGATTTAAATAAGTCAAAATTTTCTATCATTTCAAATAATAAAGTAATTCAGAGGTATTTTTATAATATTTTGTTTATAATATTTTATTTTATTAATTAATAGTCATTTACTTTTAAACTTTTGTAGAGAATTTAAATTCTCTTGAAAATAATTATTCTTTTAATAAGGATTCTTGTAATATTAATTTACTAGAAGATTCTTCAGATAGTTATAATTTTTGAATTCTTTTAAAGATTTCTTTAATAAATTTTCAATAAAGCATATTTAAATTTAATAATATTTGTTTTAAAAAATAAACTGGGCACTTCAACAGGAAATGAAATAATTTCTTTTTTAATAAATATTCTAATTTATTAATTAGTCCATTACCAAAAAATATTCAACAAGGATATAAATTTATGAATAATATAAAATATCCAAATTTATATTATTTTAAAACTTGTGTATTATTATATAATAATATAGAATACTTCTTATTTTATTGGTTAATAATTAGGTATATTAAAAATATTTTAGAGATTCTTAATATCTTTCAAGATTTTGCAAAAAAATTTGAAATTCTATATTATTTTGTTAAATGTTTAATTTTGTTTTATTTAAAATTTATTTATTTATAGAATAGTAAAATATATATATATATAAAACAAAATAATTGTAACTGGTGAAAAGATACAAAGAATTTTATTCCACCAGGTTTTAAATTTCTTTCAATAATATTATATTCTGATGTGACAAATTGTAATACTTTGGGAAAAAGTTTATTATATCTAATATATGTTTTATTAGGAAATATATCAACTTGAAAATATAATAAATTAAATACAAAACAACTATTAGAATATTTGTCAATAATTAAATCAAAAAATATAATGGAAAAACAATATAAAAATTTTAAAAAAATTATATATGAAGCTATTAATTTTAATAAAAAATAGAATCAACTATTTAATTGAAGGTAAAAATATTTAATTTATTTCAAAAATATCAATAATTATATTCAATTGGCTTAAAGCTACAACCTTATGTTTAAATAATTATATTCAATTGGCCTAAAGCTACAACCTTCTGTTTAATTTATAAAAAAAAATCAAATAATTTAAATAATCCCTATTATTTTTGCTTAATTGCAAGAAAAATCTTGCAAAAATAAATTTATCAAAAAAATATATAATACCTTGAAATCATGAAAAAATGAAAGAAATATTTTAATCAAATTTAACAAAATCAAAATCAATAGAAAATATTAATAATTTTTTTTAAAGTATTCTATAAGTATTTATAATTTTTATAATTAATTTATGTATTATAAAACTAAATTAAATTTTATTAATTTATAATTTATAGCAAAATAAATATACATAAAGCAACTATACTTGATAGAATATATCATTTTGATTTGAATCTTTTTCAATATCAAATTGAATATACACAAGAATTACTAAAGGACTTTTATAATTTTTCACTTTTAAATAAAATGAATTAAAGATTTGCACAAATTTCAAAATTTCTGGAATTAAAAATTTTTTTGTATAATATTCAATCTATTGTAAGACTAATTGCAAATGAATATAAAAATTTAATAAAAGTTATGGGCCTATAGATCTATAGTATAGTGATTAATACTTTATAGGTCAAATTACAAGATACCAGTTCAATTCTATATGAAGGCAGTTAAATAAAATTAATATAATATCTAGTACTATAATCTGTAAAAGTGTTGTTTCTCATAAGAAGCTATTTCATATGCTAATCTAATAAATATTGAAATTGTGATTTTCAGAAAAGGTGTTGTAGTGTGATAATTATCTGGTTGATATTACAATAATTGCTAGAAGTTGCAAGGTGTATAAGATATCTGTTTTTGACAAGTAGGTTTAGTGATTACTTCCCTAATATTCAATATTTTTTTACAAATCTCTGCTCTAATTTCATTCCAATTCAATAATAAATCAGTTTAGTGGTACTTATTCCAAGAAGACATCTGGCAGTAAGGCCCACTCTGTACAAAGTTATATAAGTTACTGTTTAGGCAATAAGAACCAGTTATAAGTTATATAAGTTGCTATTTAGGCAATAAGAATCAGTTACACTAGTCCAAATTGGATTATTCGATTGCTAAATTATAGCTGATTAAATCCAAATTTATTAATAAAAGTTTATATCGAAGTTTTGTTGTTTGGTCCAATTTATGCCACTTGGTACTTAAAAAAAACACAATAATTTGGCAAAAAAAAATATAACATTCGGCAAAAAATAAATATTCGGCAATAAAATCATTTGGCAAAAAAATATTTCTAGTTAAAAAATATTCGGCAATAAGGTTACAACATTCTTTAATAAAAATTA
>CAJVPV010000484.1:0-21626 GCA_910591835.1 Acaulospora morrowiae | reverse complement strand
CATTGCTACAACAGGAACTTAGGTATAGTTTGAGTAGACGAATGCGCATTGTTAACGGACGAATTTGAGTTTATTTTAGAGAGAAAGAGCAGGATACTCGGACCAAATTATTACGCCTCAGCCTTAAAAACTTTAGTATTGAAGAGGATTTTGAAAGACCCTCATATATTGTATTTATAAATGAAATGGCATTCCAGCTTCTTTGAAATATTGTTGAACATTGGTATAAGAGGCAAGGCCGATATAATAGATTTCCAAAGATCAGATCAAAATATTTACATAGGATGGTTTTTTTAAAAAGGATAAAACTAGCCTTTTTTGTTTTACAAATATTATAAACATCAAGTTTTATGTAAGCATTTTAAAAAATCATATTCTCAAGGTTAAAGAGATTGTAGGAAGATAATAGAAATATCAACAGGATAATAATCATAAGCATAAAAGCTATCTTGCTTAATCATTTCTTAATAATTATGTTTTTGAGCTTTTGGATTGGCCAGCAAACAGTCTAGACCTAAATTTCATCAAAAATCTTTAGAATATTATTAAAAGAAATATCAAGAAAAGAATGTCAAAGAATCAAACAGAATTAAAAGATTTCATAGTCAAGGAATGGAATTTTATTTCAAATAATATGTTAAAGAATTTAATAAGTTCAATAAAATGAAGATATGAATTAGTAATAGAGAATAATGAAGAAAGAATATCATATTAAAATTTTTTTAATAAATTTCTTATCTATAGGCTATTAAATAAAGTATTTAATATAATTTGCTTTTGCTATTATTACATAATAATTAATTATATAATTGCTAATAATTTTTTAATACACTGTAAGTGGCAGATAAAATATATTTATTTTAATAAAATGAAATTATAACTGAAAAATAATTATTTGAATGTCAAACCTTGATCATTCATCCAATATCAAAATTTGATCCCATTCTTTGCAAATATAAAGCAAATCCTCTTTTGTTTTAGTCAAGTCAATAACAATAAATTCTCTATTTTGCAAATTTTTATCAAGTATATTAACAATATTGCACTATTTTTTTATATATCATCAAGCAATATTAACTAGTTCGTCATATGTTCTACTGTTATTAAAAAAAACAATATAATCAAGATTTTTTTTTATTAGTTTATAACAGTCAAAAAAACTTTATGTTATATATATTGAACTGATATTAACATGATACCCTTCACTAAAATACGAAGCAATTTTATCTTGTATTTTTTTAAATTCAGTATATAAATCTTTGAATATAACTACTGTTTCTTTTTTAGAAAAAAAATCATTAATTTTTGACATTTTATCAGGCTTTATTGCTCAGAACATAATATCTTTATTATATGATTTTGGATTGTTTACAATTATTTTATAACAATATTTCAGATATTTGTATTTCAACTTATTAATATAATGTCTGATCAAAATTAAATTGTTATTCTTATATTTTGTTCCATCTTTTTCCCATTAAACAATCAATATATCTTGTTTTCAAGTAAAAGATTAATAACTTCATTAGTTTTTTCTGATCTGGTTTACTTACTAATTAATAAGTTAAAAGGTCATTGGGTATACTATTTAATGAGTTAAACCTTTTTGAATTATTATATTCATCGATATTTAAAACTATTCTCTCAATAGGATCTAGTTTTTCTATTTTCATATTGATTAAGATAAGTAATACCAAATTATTATATCAAAAAATAATAATCTAATAAGTTTATTCTTTGGGTGATAAATAACCCTTCTCTTGTAATTTGACTAAAGCAGGAGCTACAATAATGCAGGATTGATAAAGAATTATTAGAATATAATCGAGATCAGCTCTTTGATAAATATTTTAATAAATTTAAAGATTGGAAGGTAAGTCATATCAAGTAGAAAAATAGAGAGTGTAATTCATAACAATTAATTTTAAATTTGAATCAACAAATTTTTGCACTACAGAATAATCAACCTATAAATGACCAATATAGAAGAATAGCAGGATATTTATTACTTGTATTTTATGGAAATATTGAAGAAAATCCTGAAGAATGGATTAGAGATTTTACATAATATTATGAAGTATCCGAACTTGATCCACTTGCAGATGCTCAAACCAGAATAAGAATTCATGAACTTTTTGAGACTTGTTTAAGAGATGATACAAAAAATTAATATAAAACTAATCTCAAGAATAAAAATTAAAAATTGCAAAATATTAATAATAATATTAACTTGGTTAATCTTAATATTATCAATGGATTGGCAAACAATAATACATTGTGTACTATTAATGCTAATTAGTTTCAAGGCAAAGCTCTTTAAATAAGAAATATAGTTTCAGTTAACAATAATGCAATTGCAATATCATTGATGCCAGCATATATTATTTTTGATAAAAATTGGTTGATATCCAGTAGTCAACCAACAGAATTAACACCTAATGCTTCTAATGCTAATACAGGTAAAAATACTGTACTATAGCTTCAGAAATTCACATTGGACAGATACTATATTGGTTTAAAACCAATTATTCCATAATAACTGCTGAAAAATCAAAAGTAATATTTTATAATATTACTCAAGGTACCAATTCTATAGATTGTTTTTATGCAAATTGAAAAAAATAGTTGGTCTTGCCTATTCAATACTTTTAGAATTAAATTAGGAAGAAATGATTAGACAGCAATTCTTCCAGGGTCTTTCTCCTGATAATAAAATAGATGTAAGACATATTGGTCTTAAATATCCAATTTCCACTTTACTATCAAAATTAGAAGAAATTGAAAGACAGAAAGCTGAAATGATATTAGATCAATATGATTTCAATTCTTATTTAGTTATCTCTCATTTACAATCTATAGCTAATACTAAAGATCCTTATCTAACAAGTAATACAAGTATAAGTAAAGACAAAATAGAAAGCTTTATAAAATCTATAATAATATCTTCTCAATTTTAACAAATGCTGGTTCAACAACCTTAGCAAATTACACAGTTAGTCCCTCAATATAGACCACATTCCACTGGGATATATCAGACTTTACAGAATACAAATATGGATAGATTTATACAATAAATTAATGAAGAAGTTTCAGAATTTATTTCCATCTCCAAGCCCAAATTATTTCCAAAACCATAAATAAAGAGAATTAAAATTGACTTTGATAAGAAACTAGTCAATCTTACACAAAGACAATTAAAATTGCATATAGCTAAACAGGTTAATAAAGTTGTAAAGAAATTATTTAAGTATAGGTGTTTGAAGTGTAATAGAACTGGACATTGATCAAATTCTTCTAAATACCTGAAAAATAAAAAGAAGAGCAGATCTAAGAAGAAAGATAATATTAATAAAGTTATCTTAGATTCAGATTCAAACACTAACAATTCTTCTGCTAGCGATTCTGAATCTGATTTTGAAACAAGATCTGATACTAAGAACATCTTCTCTGAATCTGATTCTGAGAATAACTTTATCAAGGATAACATTGTGAAAATTATTAATGCTGTCAATGTCATTAAATCAAAAAAAAAGTAAAACCTAAGAAATCCAAGACTAAAAAGAAAACTAAATCCCACAAAAAGAAACAAAAGGATTCTTCTATTTCTGATAAATTTCAAAATAAATTAACTGTTATTGACCATACCAGCTCCACTAATAAGTCTTTCCAAAAAATAATATTAGATATGTTTGATGGTATTTCCTCCATAGATTAGATAGAAAAACTTAAAGCCAAGATAAAAAATCCATCCAAATCCTTTAGAAATAACTTTTTGAGTTATATATTCTCATCTACAAAAAAATCTAATTTTATAAATTACCATAATCCAATTCCAAAAATATCTAAATCAGATAATAAAGAGAAGATGCTGAATGATTCTATGGAGATTGATTTTATCTATTAGAAAGAACCAGTAATTAGTATTGCTACTATATCAGTTAAAATTAAATACTTAAAAATTTTAGCATTAATACTAGATAGTGGTACCAAACCTGCAATTATATTAGAAGATATTGTTAAATATATAGGTGAAAAAATAGATAGATAAAAAAAATATGATTTTAATGATGTCACTATTGTTTCAATGGAATCTATTGATATTACTTATAATTTGTTAATAACATTTTCTTTAGGTTTTATTATATGTAAAGATTTTGTAGTTGTACAAGTTTCTAAATCAATATTAATATTTCCAAATTCACTTCTTAAAAAATATAAAATATATTGTAGACTGGAGTAACGATAAAATAAAAATTCATTACAATGGAGAAGATTTTATTATTCTGGTTACTATGCACAAAGTCAAAAATAAACTTGAAGTAAATTATGCTACTGCATTTCAAAATGACAAATCTTTGATACTAAATCAAATTTCTCAAGAGATTGATAGTAATAAAGCGGGTAATAAACTATTGAAAAAGGAATGGCATGCTCCTGCAGATTTTAGCCTAGATTCTATTAATTTAACTTTAAAAAAAAATTCATAAATTGTGAGAAAGCTATTGTTAAGGATAAAAGTTAAGCCAATTAGACTGCAAACGTGATTTTTGCATACTGCATCTAATCAAAGGCTTAATCACAAGTAAACATAGTAAGCGTAAAGTTTAAAATTAGAGTTATAATTGTTATAAGTTTGGAATAGTCTATAGAAATGAATTATGGGGATAACATCACAACAAATGAAAAGATAAGGATTATAGATAAATAAATAGATAGGACAAAGTAAAAAAGCGTAACACTTATTTAACACTTATCTGATATTTATTTGATATCTAATTAACTAATAGCAAGAAAAGTATGCAACAGGTAATTTATTAGAACCAATAAAATTAGGGAAAAGGAGTATGAAATAAAGACAAACCATTTCAAAATAAAATATTTCTTTTTAGGCTGTGCAATAGACATTGTTTTAAAAGAGAAAAGCTAATTAAATCTTACCTGAATCCAGTACTTACCATGAAAAAAGAAGACACCAGGGTCCCCGGGAAATAGGAAAGTGGAAAGGTCGTCAAGGAAGCATAGTGACGGAAAGAGAAGGAAAAGAAAATTAGAAAAGTACTCTATTTCAGTCAAGTCGATAATACATATCTCAAGGAAGCCTTACCAAACTTACTGTGAACATGACATGAGCCTGCGATGGAAGTGACAGACTCGTTAAAAATAATTTCAACACTATTAAAATCATTACCAGGCTTAATATTCATAACAGACTTTTATTATTAAAATACAAAACTATAAATAAAAAAAAAACCAATTAAGAATTGTTAAAGGTAATTACTTTGTAAGTATTAATATATGATCTAAACATTTTATTTGCATAATTTATTTCAGGAAAAATGACACTTTGTACCTGTTTTTTGGCCATGCCAGCTCTGCTAATATATGACAATATCTCTTGTATAAAACCTTGCTTATGTAAAATATATGAAGTATTATTCTCAAGAGTTGAGAGCAACTCTTGATCTCAAAGTTTCTTCTCCTTAATGCTCTGAATTATTTCTTTACTAACCTGTGCCTTATGTATTGTATTCAGAAATTCATCTTCTTCCTTTTCTTCCAATGACTTGGGCTTAGCTTTTCGCCGACTTATACTGATATTATCTTTTCTATCAAAGTAATAGTCCTTATTAGATGGCGGAATAGATAATTGGAGTTACTGGTAATGGTAAACTGGTTGGAGAGTGCGAAATATTTTCTGTTTTATGTAAATGGCTTTGCTCTACAAAAGAAGGCATATTTTGTGTACTAGTAATAACTCGGGTTTGCCATTTAAGCTTCTCAAAATCGTGTCTTAATTTTAATACTTCAGCTTTAAGCTCAGTATTCTCAGCTTTACATTTGGTATTCTCCTCTATAACCTGTCTCAATTTCGTATTCTCAACCTCAAGCCTGGCAACTTGCTGTCTCAATAAATCAATTTCAAATTGCATATTCAATGATAACTTTTTTTATAAGATATAGAATTATTCAAAATGTTTATAGCAGAGCTAGTGTATCTGACACATAATATACTGTATAATAGTGAAATAACAAAAAAATATAATCTCAACTCATATATGCCAGATGAAATGCCGAACCGTTCACTCGGGGATGATTAGAGTTACACAAAAATTCTGCTTTCTTAAAAAAAACCTGAATTATTCTGAAAATTTCAGTGAATATTGTTCGTTCAAATTATGTGATCAAAAATTTCTGAAAATTGAAAAAACACATCACACCGAGCACTTTTGCCGAGAAAAGTTCTATTTTCTCAGTAAGAAAATCTGAATGATTCCAGGTTTCATTTCAGAATGGCATTCACTTTTGCCAAGGCAAAGTCTATTGTTCCACAGTAGAAAAATATATGACTGTGACTAACATGTGATTATGATTTATATATTTACATAGTAGAAATATTTTTTATAAGTTTATTAGACTATTTATGCTCCTTCGTGTCTCGGATTTGTGCATTTCGGAGACAACCCCAAATAAATTATAATATACTCATCATGCATAAAAAATTTCATTGTTTAGTGATAAAAAATAAATTTTAAAGTCAGATACAGTCCATAATCATCATATCATTTACTCCTTTCTTTTATTCATACACAAAAAGAATTGGTTCCAAATTGTCAAGAAATCCAGTACAATTGGATTAGGAAAAAGTTGTCAGTGAATTGTAGCTTCAAGATACACATCGTGATATAAACAATCCAAGGAAATGTTGATGACATATTGGCCTGGTTGAATATTTGTCAGATTTCCATATTTGTTATGGGTACCAAATTTAAACTAACAATTAAATATCAGGTAAGAAATTTAATACATTGATAAAAAAGATAATTATTCTTTGTTTATGACATTACATAAGTCCAAAGCCAGATATCAGCTGTTCTTCTGGGTCTGTCCCTAGTACAAAAGTATCATGCCTGGTAGGTTAAATTATTTAAAATGACAAATAAACAATGAAATGTCATGTGTATTTTAACAATTTAACTTACTTGTATCCATAAAGGAGCATGCTTTGCTTCAAATGGTTTATCAATCTTAACCACTATCACGTTTTGGGCATGACTCCAATTGCGTAGCCAGAAATCTTTTACTTTTTCAAGAATATATGATTCATTTTTAGAATATGCCACTTCAATAATAAGATTAGGCCAGGGCTCATCCTGAAATTATGAAATTATGAAATCTTAGTTTTCAAGAATTCCGAATCAATAAAAGAAGGTACCTGTCCATCACTTCCATTTGGTTGTTGCATTCATAGCTTTTTAGGGTGGAAGCATGCATTCCCTTCTTTCTTAGAATCATTGGCACAAGTTCCTTAAGAAGAACAAAGATTCGTTTGATATCACAAACATAAGGCTGGGATAGTTAATGAATTGATATTTATGAATTGTGCCAAGACCTATAATATGGCCATCGGTTCGTTTAACAAGAAGGCATTTTTTTATTATTTCTGAAGTAATCGCAGCAATAAGAACTGAGTGTGGCTTTGACGGAAGTTCATAAACTATAACATCACCATTAATCCATTCCGAATATTCACAGATGTTAAACTTATCCAAACGCTCTTCATATTCTTCCAAGGTGACACCAACTGCAAGTTTATATGAAAGTCTTGATCCGAATAGCAAAAATTGGCTTTTATCTCACAGATCATAAAAATATTCAGTCAATATTAATAAGAAGTAAGAAAGGAACTTATATTGCTTCTTCTCAATTTGCTTTTAGATTGAAGTCGCCTTTTTTCCACTACATGGTTTGATAATAATAGTACTTTGACATTCTTTTTGGAACAATATTAATGGGTTTCGCTAAAGAATAGCTTTGAAAATTAACTAAAAGATTAGAAAAATACTAGTTACACTTATTTACTCATACATTGGTAGCGCTTGCTTTACTGATATTGCTAAAGTTCAAACAAAGGAATACGTCAGTTGCGAGCTAAGGAAAATACTGCTGAGTATTTATATAATAATTTTTTCCATGAGGCAAAGCAACAATAACAAATGGAATTTATCAGGCTAGTGATTGTGTTATAATTATAAATTAATCAGATTGTTAAAAAATCACGAGTCTAATTAATAATAAAACTAACACGACTAAAATTTATTTTTCTTTTTATTACGAATAAGCCTGTACTGAATCCAATGTATCTTCTTTCAGATTTTTAGTCAATTTTTTATAAAAATTTCTAATGGTGGCATCACTGATCGTTATTTCCTTTTATGATTAATGGCAAGTTTCCAGATTTCCTCAGCCACCTTTGGATACAACCTTGCCATAGACTGCTTTTTGTGTGTTTTCTTTTTTTTGAACAGGATATCAATGTCTTTTCAGAGATTGGAAATAGTGCCAGTATAATTTTGAGGCATTTTTGATATGCCAGATCTGGAATTACTACTTCTTGTGACCTATATTGAACTTCGTGAATGTTATAATCAAGATGTTTTATAATTTCAAATAAACCAAAGATAATTTTTTGTTGTTTTTTGAGGAAGGAAGTCATTTTCATGTCGAATTGCTTTTCAATGTTTCCAGAATTGTATCTGATTATAATGTATAGAAATATCATTTGAATTAGCATGAAGCTGACAAGCAGTAAAAAATCAAAAGTAATCAAGAACATTTTGATAGGTATGTATGATTTGTAATTCAATTTTATTGGGTAATAATGAAGCCAGTATGGTTAGGATTTTGCAGTTATAGATTATAGTTGCTTGCTTGAAATTATGTGGGTTTTGTGTTATAAAAAGTCATGATGTAGATTACTCTGTATCTTAGAGTCAGTTTACTGAGACAACGTATATTTTTATATTGGTAGCTTGTAAAATAAAGATTAATTTGATAATCGATCAAAACCAAATTATCATTCTTAATATATCTTGTTCTATCTTTTTTTCCACTAAACAATCGATATATTTTATTTCCAAGTAAAAAGTTGTTAACTTCGTTAGTTTTTTCTGATCTTGTTCGTCCACTAACTAATAAGTTGAAAGGCCATTGAAGTGTACTATTAAGGCCATTAAATCACTCTATATTTTTGTATTCATCAATATTCAAAACAATTTTCTCAACTGAATCAAGTTTTTCTATTTTCATTCCGATGATACTAATTATTATATTAAAAAATATTGATCCTTATTGTTATATATATCTATCCAATTTTTTATTCTATGTAATAGCCAGTCTAATAAATGCGACATAATAAATCACTTAAGACTATTTAATATCATTGCGTGGATTGCTACTCATAAGGGCACCGATTGCTTTATCAGTAATAGAGTCACATTTTTTAAGATCGAGATTATGCAGGTTTTTACAAAATTGAATAATTTTATGGATTGATATATCAGTAATAAAGCAATTTAGAAGAAGTAAAACTTCTAGTCTTGGATATAATCTTGCTATTTCACAGATAAACTTGTTGGTTATATAGTACCAATCAAGATTGAGGTATTGGAGTCCTGGACATAATTGTGTAATTTTTTTAACTGATATATTACTCATGTTGCAACTCTTAAAAGAAAGATTTATAATGTTTCAGCACGAAGTAGCAATCGTACAAACCCCCACATCAGATATCTCCGCACAAAATATCAAGCTCAAATATTGGAGTCTGGAACAGAAATACATTACTGCTTTTAATATCTCATCTGTAATACTGCAATACCACAAACTAAGATAACGTAATTTGGGACAGGAATGTATAATATCAAGCATAGATATATTAGTGATATATTTAATATGTTCTAGACTAAAATAGTTGAATTTGGACATGAATTAATAATTTTGCTTAAAGATTTATCAGAGAGTTTAGAAGAACCAAAACTTAGATGTTCCAGATTTCAATTAGCAATTTCACAAAGTATTCTGTCCTCAATATAAATTTATTTACCTAAGGATCCCTTTTTAGTTGAGTTTAAATCAAATTTGAAATACCTTATATTAGGCTATAGTTTTAAAGAATTGGCAATCGAATCATAAAAAAAATCCTCACAACTATCAAAAATGAGATATTGTAATCTGGAAGTTTCATAGGCAATCTTGATGCAGAATATTTTCAATTGGAAGTTCTGGGTTGAACATTGTAATTTTGATATTATTAACAATTAAGTCTTATTTTGAAAGTTGAATATAGTATAGATTGCAATGACCTATCAATTGTAGTAAAGAGAGAGGTAATATAAGAGATAAAATATTGATTGCTTAGAAAATAGTTTCATTTTTTGATAATAAGTTTATTAGTTTTTTAATAATGTTGCAGAGGCAATGCTTGATATTGGATAAGATTTTGTTGATTGTTTAAAGTAAGAAAGCATTGATACTTGAGAAGGTTATTGAGTAAGAATTGTTAAGAAAAAGATTTAAAGGATAATTAAAACATTTAATAAAATTGTTATTGAGATTAGTAGTATAGTGTTTTCTTTTAAGGAGCATGTTTTCTTGAATATGATAATGTTTTTTATAAGTTTTGACAAAGGAGTTTATAGTATATAAGAACCAGAATATTATATTTGGATTTGGCATAGATCTGCGAGATCCAATTAGGTTGCTATTATTAGTGAAGTTTTTAAACCAGATTGTTCAGGGTAAAAAATATTTTATAATTTTTTTATTAATTAAATTGTTATTATTTTTAATCAAAATATATAATTAATTTAATACATTTTTAAAATATTTAACTTTAATAATTTGTATTATTCATATGCTGTCTATATGATTTTCAACTTTCAAATTATATTCATATTAATTACAGTATTTTATAAATAATAGAAATTAAATAATAATAATAATAATAAATTGATATTAACAATTATTGATGTATTTTTTGATTATTAAATTAAATTTAAATATTAAAAACAAGTGATGTTAATTCTTTATAAAATTCTTCAAAGAATTATTAATATTAAAATATCGATATAAGAATAATATATCTGCCAATCTGATCCATTTAACTCATGTAACACTACCTGTATTCCTATATTTAGTAAAACGATATAAAATGCGGTATAATATAAAGTATATGAATAAACAAAGGTTTGGATATAATTAATGCGCTCATTCTATAAAAAAATAAAGTCTCTCCTTGTGACAGATAAATTACGGGTAACCTTAATTAAATTTGAATAAATTTGTTATAAATTCTCATAATATTTAATGAATTTATGAAATCATTTAATTATTGAAAAAAAAACAATTGACGTAATCGTTTATTTTACTCAGAATGGAACTACGAAAGACGGAAGAGAAAAATTTTCATTGGTATCTGAAATCTGCTGAAGGTGGAAATTCTATGAGGCAATTTAATCTGGGACTTTGTTATGAGAATGGAATTGGAACTACGAAAGACGAAGAGAAAGCATTTCATTGGTATCTGAAATCTGCTGAAGGTGGAAATTCTATGGGGCAAAATAATCTTGGATGTTGTTATGGGAAAGGAATTGGAACTACGAAGGACGAAGAAAAAGCATTTCATTGGTATCTGAAATCTGCTGAAGGTGGAAATTCTATGGGGCAAAATAATCTTGGATATTGTTATTATAATGGGATTGGAACTACGAAAGACGAAAAGAAAGCATTTTATTGGTATCTAAAATCTGCTGAAGCTGGAAATAATTATGGACAACATAATCTGGGACTTTTTTATGAGAAAGGAATTGGAACTACGAAGGACGAAGAAAAAGCATTTCATTGGTATCTGAAATCTGCTGAAGCTGGAAATTCTATGGGGCAATCTAATCTGGGACTTTGTTATGAGAATGGAATTGGAACTACGAAAGATGAAGAGAAAGCATTTCAATGGTATTTGAAATCATCATCAGGCGGAGAAGATATTGGTTTATACAACCTTGGAAACTGTTATGAATATGGAATTGGAACGCCTAAAAACGAAGAGAAAGCATTCCAATGTTATCTAAAATCCACCGAAAATGGAAAAAAATGGATTTCGTATTCACAAATTCAAAACGTTAACTACTTGACGCAAGGAGGTTTTGGGAAAATATTCAAAGCAGATTTAATTCAAGAAATTGGAGTGAGTCTCAAAGTAGTCCTTAAAAGTTTACATAGTTCCGGGAATATTACCATGGATTTTTTAAAAGAAGTGAGTTCAATTGACGTTAGTTACATTGGCTTTTTTATTTTAAATAGCATTTTTAACATAAATAATTTGTTTTGCTTAGCTATTTACTAACATATTATTAGATAGAAGTCTAGATAGATTTATTATTCGGTGCTTAGGTTTTACAAAAGATCCAATTACAAATGTCTATATGATGGTATTGGAATATGCAGAAGATGGAAGTATGCATCAATACTTATCTAAATATTTTGATAAAATTACATGGAAAGAAAAGGTCGAAATGTTGAGTTATATCGCTAAAGGGTGGGTATCTACGGAAAATACGTTCCGAGCTAATCATTATTTTATTAGATTGGAATTAACGATATTTATTATGTAGGTTTGAAAAAATTCATAATAGTGCATTAATTCATTGTGACATTCATTCGGGAAACATTTTATTAGGAATAAATGGTGTCTCGGGTTCCATTAGAATAGCTGATTTGGGTTTATGCAAAATTAAGTCGACTTCTAATTGTGAAGATATATGTGGAGTGATGTCTTATTTAGCACCCGAGGTTTTTAAAGAATATCGGTTTACTCAAGCATCCGACGTGTATAGTTTTGGAATGCTCATGTGGGAATTCACATCAGGTCAACGGCCATTTATATATAGGGTTCATGATGTTTCTCTTATGCAAGATATTATTAATGGATTACGACCCAAATTTACAAAAGATACACCACCGGTTTTTGAAAATTTGATAAAAAAATGTTGGAGTAATAATCCAGATAATCGACCAAGTATGAGGGAAATTAGACGACAGCTTAATAAATGGCATCAAGGTAAAGAGGATGAAGAGAGCTTTATTTCTGCTGAGAAATATCGAAAAGATTTAGTAGAAGAGGAAAAAGCCAAAGAGAATATTGATGTCTTTAACTCCGGGGTGTATTATACAAGTAGATTTTTAGGTTCCATGATTCAAAAATGTACCCTACAAGGTATGTATTTATGTAATTTAAATCATTTCAATTTAATAAAATTAACATGGAAATCTTTATTTGTTAAAGAAGGTGAAAAGTCGTCTGAAGGTATATAAACTTATAATGTTATAAATAATGCTATAACGAGTTAATTAACGATTAAATTCTATAATACGCAGATATTAACTATAAATCTGTACAAGAAGGCTTCGAAATTAATTTCAATATCTAGTAAAAATTTCTGTCAGGGATTGCAATTACTGTAATATCATGCCATTTCAAAATTATTTAATTTATAAATTTCACAAGTAAATTAAATCATTTTCGAAGAAAACATTTATTTATACTTTATTTTAAAGAGACATATTTATAGTCCTGAAAACGGAATTGCATAGATTCGCATAGGCTCACGTATACCATATAATAAATGTGGATTGTAATTCACCTGTAATTAATACAGTATAAGATCTGGTATCAAATGGAACCTTGGAACATAATTATTTATTAGAATAATAATAATAATAATTGATTGTTTATTTATTTTCAGTGAATTAATATTGTTAGCAGCAAAGTTTTTTGAATTAATTATTATATTATAGAGATTCAATATACAATTTGTCTAAAAAGTCATGGAACAATCATTTTATAATAAATAAATAAATATTTATATATTTAACATAAAATTTTAAGCATATATTTTTTAAAATATAAAAAATAAAACATTTTAAGTTTATTTTAATACTTATTAATAAATATATCTTAAATTTATTTTTATAATTAGTTTTTTTTAAAAAAAATTTTTTTAAATATAGTAAAAAATAAATTTTGAATTATAATTTTTTTTATATCAATTTAAATATAAAAATTTATAAGATAAATTTATTAATAAAGTATTAAAAAAAATTTAATATTTATTTTTTATATTCAAAAAAATATACAGTTGTAACCATAAGTAACTTGTATATAATCAAATTAATTAATCAATAAATTATATAGTAAAATTGATAAAAATTGTATTTTAAAGTTATTTTTTAAATTAAGCAAATTTAAAATTTAAAAAATAATTTTTTTGACAACTGTTTTATTAAAATATGTTAAATTTTTTGTCAATAATATAAAAAGACCTAAATTTTAACATATAATTTTTTAAGAATTTATGGTTATATAAATTATTGATATATGGATTATTTTTTAATAATTTTCAAATTAAAAAATCTGATAAAAAAAAATCATTAAAATTTAATTCTCATTTAAATTTTGTTCTAATAATTACAAAAACCTGGAAAAATTTAGAGGATCTAGAATTGTAATAAACTATTTGTCCTAACATTTCTAAAAAAAATTATTTATTTATTTTTAATTAATTTGACTATGTACAGTACAAGTTATTTATGATTACAACTATATATTTAAAGTTTTGATAATAAATACATAAATAAATAATTATTTATTATAAAAAATATGTGTTCAAAGATTTTTAAACAAACTGTATATATACAGTATATAAATTCAATGCAAAATAAATTGCCAAATATTCGATAAAAGGTTTTTATAAAATTTTAACTATTTGTTACATTGGTTATATTTATAATTATATTTTATACACATGTTTTATAAAGTTTATACTTTCTTACTTATGAAATTTTATTTTAATAATTAAACTTAGATAGAATAGTTTAAATTGTATTTTTTTTTTTTTAATAGAATTTTATACTAAGTTATTGTTATGGTTTTTAAATTTTCATCGTTTCATTCAATCCACGTATCAAAACTTCGCAAATGTATACGTATGTTATGTGTTGTGCATATTCTTTTTATCAGTGTCGGAAATGTAAACAAGAATAATTTTTGGAGATGCTAGTTTAAAATTTATTAATAAAATTTAACATGTTGTATTTCTCTTTTTTATATCTTTTATCGACGAATTGATTAAAAAAACAACCAATATCATGTTCTTCGAACAGTCAACCCACATGAACGAATTAATATGGTATATGGTCCAATCATTTATCCTGGGAAAAATCGAAATAATATTTTGAGGCGTTACACAAAACTACCGAGCTAACAAAACATCAGCAGCAACAAATCTTGAAATTTTGGCTTCTAAAGTGTTTATAAACCTGGATGGAAAGAAAAAAAGAAAATAGAACGATTCAGCAAGAATTCAGTTACCACCTCAAAGAACAAACAAACGGACAGACCTGTGCAGTTAATATGATGTGTAAAATGGTCTGAACCACGTCGAATATCAAGAATATGCCAGTGAAAACTCCGGCAACGTAATACCCGCGTTCAAATAACTTCACGGCTCCCAGCGTGCCACTGCTACCATCATTTATAAATCCGATACCGATGAATATTCCGAACATAATTACAATTGATTCACCGAGGAAATAGTATCGAAACATCATTTCGCTATTCATCCTTTTATTTTTCAAGGTAAAAAATTTTCGAAAATATAAAGTTTGTGTTAAAAGATATATAGGTATATGTATTTATGTCTCTTTTTAAAAACAAACAAATAAATAATTCAATTTGGTTTTCGTACTTACTTGTAACCAAAATAAAGGCTCATGTGTCGTAAAAAAAAATCGCCGATAGGCATCAGAAATAAGTACAAAGCCGAGGCAATGATTTGAAAGACAATCTGTGCCCCGTTTAGGTACGTGATCGAAATTGCTATATCAGCGATTGAGTTAGCGAGTAAAGTTACGAAGTAGACTTTCGAGAGTAGGTTGCGGGGAGAGATGTGTTATGCGTTAAAAATGGCATGAACGACAAAGGAAAAGAAGATAGAAACGCAGTTTTCAATGAACAAGTTGACTCAAAGAAAATTATTTTTTTTTTTGATAACGAAATACATTATGGACTCACATTTAAAAAGAAAATATGATCTTCTTAGTTTCTTTTTAAAATCCTCATTTGTGAAATCTGCTTCAATATTGTGATAAACGATGGGATAACATTTTGGCCTGTTTTGATCGTAGAAAATAATTATTCAAATGAGTTCGGCATAATTCAAGCAAAAATTTAATCAACACCAAGGATGTTACCAGTTGCTGGGAGGCGGGGGAGGTGGTAACATAGCGTTATCAATGAGGATAACCGTGTAACCGGATTGCGACGATGGTCGACTTGTCATCTTGTATTTTATTTTGGTTTATCGTGAAGTTTCCGTTGAAAAGGTCTGGGTTGGATTTTTCGATCTAATGGATTCCTTTTATCTCAAATTTCTGTGATGAACTGAATTTCGATCTATCGGAAATCGCTAGATAAATTCTTAACTTTTCATCTCAAGGCTATCACAAAACTTTAATAGATAAAGCGAGCCAGAGAAACCTACATTACGTTAAACCTAACGAACAAGCGTCTCGTTTCAGCAATATTAAGTTTTAAAATTTTAATTCCAAAGCCATTTATACGCCCTTATATAAAAGCAGATCACAATCACACAAGCGGAATTTCTTGACTTCATCAAGGCTTTAACTAGGTTCATATTAATTTTCTCTAAGCCACGTTTAAACATAGCCACATGAAAGTAATGTCACGTGATTTACAACAAGGCCTTGTATTATTAATTTTAAATGGAAAAAAAAATCGAATGGTTATAAGTATTTAAAAAATAATGATGAATCTAAGGTTTCTATGAATCATTTTATAGTATACATCTTATAATCATGCTTAATGACCTTGATAAACATTTTCAAACCGTTCCGATGTTGCTCGATGTACCTTTCGGCATCACCGCTACACCCTCCTAGTAACATGATCTCTTTCAACTTTGGATGTAGCTCCAGTTTCATTATGTGTTCGACATCTAGCGGTTCACAGGGAGTGATAAAAAGCTCTTCAAGATTTCGCAGGGAAAGTATTATCTGAACGAGTTTCTGCATTATAATTGGTGGAAATAGCGTGATGAGACTTTAAGAAAAGAGATAAATATCGAGCAGGCACCATACTTACATCTGGAAGCAATTCGGTAATCGTACATCTGATCACCAATTTCCTCAGTTGGGGATAATTGCATGCCAATTGGCCTAACAATTTTCCATCAAAATTATCAAAATTGCTGTTGGATGTAATGTTTTTTTCCGAACCTCTATATAATGGATCCCTCAATTTCAAGACCTGCAAATTCCCGGGCCCGTGAGAACTCAAGGAACGTCCTAACGATGCGAGAGTTTGCCGAGAAAGGCCTCCCGTTAATTTTACAAGTTCCCTGCAGTTCTTTACGATCATCATCAACGACTCCCTAGTGACTTCCGGGCATTGATCTATGTTCAATTTTGATAATCTTGAACAGTGTCTTGCTATTTTTGCCAAACCGATGTCATTCAGTCCAGATCGGAGTACGCGAAGTTGCCGCAACCTCGTGTTTCGATATTGCGCCAACGCCTTGTAAGAAAGAACAGTCAGGCGACTGCACCACTTGAGTTGAATTGATTCCAAGTTACTACAATGTTTGACTATGAATATGAATGAGTCGTCGGTCAAACCATCACATAATGACAATTCTAGATGCTGAAGGTGATGTTGATTTTGAATCCAGGTTAAGGCAAATGGGGGAAATTTATCATTTCCAATGGAAAGCTGGAAGGAGTCCAACAGGGGAAACTTTTTTCCGATTTCCACCAGCTCGGTATCATTTTTTTGATCTTGAATATCTTTGTCAAGTGTTAGACGCAAACCTTTTAGCTTTTGAAATCCTCTTATCAGTATGACCAATCCAGAACTCGTTACAGAGTGACACCTGAAATACTTGAGATTGGGAAATGACTTGACTAGCATCAAGGCGATCTCCTCGGTGACAAGAAGATGAGCGTACAGCGATATAATTCCACCACAATTTCCGGCCACTCTTTCTAACAGAGCACAAGTTTCACTTGATTCATGAACCCAATTTTTCACTTCGAGGTGCCTCAGATTTTTACAATGTCCACTCATCGCGGGACCTAACGCCTTCGCGAGCCATTCCATGGTACAATCTGGGCAAGATATGGAAGCCAGATTTGGAGAATTAACAAGAAACTTGCAGAACGTATATGAATCGAAGGGATCCATCATCCAACCGACACGAAGTTTTGTCAGGCATTTACATCTGTCGGCGATGAATCGAATGTCTTTTTGAGTGAATAACGGGTGAGGACGGTACGGGAGCGGGACAAAATTTAGATGACGAACCATCTCGGCATAAGGAAAGAAAGGAGATGAGGATCGTAGGGTTTTCAAAAATTTCTGATATGAACTTGGAGATTTCCACACGGGTTCCTTCCATAGTTTTCTTATCAGGATCTTTATTTCAAGGAAGTTTAACATTCATTTTTCGCAAATATCAGAAGAGCAAAGTTCACGGGGAATATGAAGATTCCCCAAAGATGAATTTCATACCTGAGTCCACACAGGATGAACCAGTAAAGAAATAAACATATCATCTTGCCTCTTAAAATTGTCAAAAATTATGTGTAATAAGTCCGTGTCGAGCAGAGCTAATCGAGCTATTTCAGACATTGTTTTTTCTTGAGAATAACTGATTGCCGAAAGTGGGTCGAGAGAGACAAAATAAAGATGCAAAGGATGAGGTACTAATCAAATCCCATGCATTTAATAAAAATTTAAATTTTCAAGTAGACATCAAACCTTATTTGGAAAATTTCTTTGTCGAATGCATTGTTTACTTTTCGACACGTTTATGAGAGCTCATTCTACTATGTGGTCCAGGATCATGATCATCAAAAAGCCTGTAATTGTATGAATATGAGATTTAAAATCCAGACTACCGCATGTACGTAATGATCAAAGACTAGCTGAAAAGAACGCCGAAAATCGACCGTAAATGAGGTTGAAAAAAGTGTGATTGATTTGGTTTTGGTTAGCTAAAAAAAAAAACCGGTTCTTTAATTAATCACGTGACATACGGTAAAAGACACTTTACCCATTTACCAGGCGTTCGATGTCATTATTCTACTTGGCTTTTAACATTACTTATTACAATTAAAACATACAGTATATTTAAAGTATTGTGTCGAACTAATAGCCAATCAGTACTTGGAATAAAATTCCTCAACAATCTTGCTGGATGCTCTTGGCTAATAAGTTTTCGATAGCAATACTGTATCATCACATTCTTTGACTGATTTCCGGACACTAACATTATAAAAATCGTGAGCGTTAATACCGTGAAAATTTTGAAAAAACTTCAACCAAATTTGTTTTTTGCGTAACGTCACCTCTGTTGACCGTCAAGCAGATCTATCGAACTCCTTTTTTTCGCTTTCCTTAAAGAGCGATTAGTAATAAAGTCAAAGATATATTATCTTACCAATTATTCCTTATTTCTCTTGAAATCATTTTTTAAATAGCTTAATCTATGCGTATTAAATCAATTGTAAGCTTATTTCTCATTGCGTTTCTAGAATTTTGACTCAAATGTAAGTAAAATTAAAGTTATATTCATTTAGCTTTACAATTTCATAAATGCTAAATCCATCAACTGCGTATTTTACGTCGTCGACGCTTTCCCACGATTCACATTTATTTATTATTTATTTACGCGAATATAGGATGAATTTCACATGAAAAATTCGGTGACTCGTGAAGACAAGTATTCGAATGGGGAGTAGCGACCGAAAAAAAAAAAAGCAAGGAATGATATTTTACTTGGCAATAAATGGTAAACTGTTTATTTAATTACATGGCTTTCCTCGACGCCTACGCAAGACCGAAATACACCAGATCATTACAATTAAATTTTTTAAAATCGCGTAATCAAATATTAAGATTTCAATGGTAGAGTAAAATTATTGATCTTTGTCTTTATCTTGGTTTTGATTCTGATTCTTAGGATTATCAGGCCTAACGAAGAAAAAATTACGATAAGTAAACTAACCAAGCCAAGAAATGAACGACGCGGAGGATGATCACTCCTTGGTACTCACGAGGTTTTCCAAAGTTCAGCGACTCTTTTAAAAGCAGTTTTATGGTCCATCTCTGGATTTTCGGCCTTCACTTTCGGAAGTTCTGTCTGCATAAACCTATTATATGGCCTGATGACTTTCTCGGCTAAGGTGATAAGGAGGAAGGTAAACAAATACGTTCAAGTATGTCTAACGGTGCAAAGTAAAGACGTGAATTTTCCTTTTACCTTTTTCACCTTTTTCGGCGGCGCTTTTCTCGGTGGCGCTCTTTTCGGAAGTATCTTTTTTTTCGGACCTAGTTTTGGACTTCGTAGTCGAGGTGGTGGTAGCTTTACCCATTATTATTTTATGTGTGTATAAAGGACGTGTCGCGTTTATGGATTTAAAATATCTTGTGAAAAAAGAAATTTTGTTTAGTTAAGTCAAAAAATATTTTCTAGACCTTTTTATATATCCCATAAATTTTTTTGGTGATTTTTTCAATGATAGACTTACCCTGTCAAAATATTCAATACGTAAGCTTCAGTCAATAAAAGTCTCGTTATTTTGCACCTGAAAAGCTTACAAAGCGAATTATAATCTGATCATAGTCACGCGTAGTATGACCGACAGCATTTTTATCAAGTAATAATATTGTCATTAATTTACTAAAAGTGGTTATCGCACATCAGTAACCTCCGCGCTAATATGTCGTTTCCCGACTAATAACATATGTTCATGAAATATATTAGTACCCAAACAACTCCCAACGCCCATTAACACAACTGATCTCGATGAGAAAGGTTTTGTCCATGTTGTGTTTGATGCAAATTCACTCTTGTTTAAGGGGCTGTTGAGACGAAAATGTTTTGATTGATGTGTACGCTTTGCAGTATGCGTTAACAATAAATGTTGTGACGCTACCATATTTGGTAAGTGTCGGAAACGCCAAAACATGTCATAATTATGAAATTGGGGATGTACGACGCGTTTTATTTTGGACATTGTTTTTCAGCAAGAACTGGAGTGGTTATTTTTTTTTGTGCGTTACCAGTAAGGTAGTTCCGATTGGAATAATTAAATTTATGAGTGTATATATACTGTACATACCTGTATGTACAATATTTTAACTGGCTGGCAAAAGGCTATCGATCTTACGCTCAATTTGTAATATTTGTAATAATCATGTATTTGTACAATATAGCGTGCTTGTTTTACTACAGGAAATAATAAATATCGTGCATATTAAATTACATAATAATAAAAAAATTTTTAAAGACATTGTTTTTTTTTATATTAAATAATTCATAAATCTAAATTAAATTTTCTTGTTCAAGTCTTTATATTTATATTTTTTTGATTTAATATTTTACTGTTTTTTTTATTTTTTATTTTATTTTTTTTTAAAGTACCTTTTCTTATATTTAACAGGCTTTAATATATTAAATAATGATTATAAATAAAAAATTTTAATATTTAATAAGAATTTAAATTAAATCTTTAATTAAAAATGCTATTATTAAGATTTTTGTTGATTAAATATTTTGAAATTAAAAATAAAAGTTTTTGAAAAAAATTTACTTTTCAAAAAAAAAAAACTCTCACCCATTCACCACTGATTTCTTGAAAATTTTCTTATATGGTAATTTTCTTGAAAGAAGCGCTTTCCTCTCTCTCTTCAATATGCCAACTATGCCATA